>JABUQX010120971.1:0-31329 GCA_015478945.1 Trachelipus rathkii | reverse complement strand
TATATATATATATATATTATATATTTATATTATATATATATCATAAATATACTATAAAATATATGTCTTTGCCCATTCATTTACTATGCGTAACGTGCATTGCGTTACTAAAAAAATACCTGTTCGTATGTCTTGTCTTCCTCTTGATTTATCGATTTTTTCAAATTCTATGTGCAATTCGCAGTTTCCAATAATTTTTTTTAATGAATTTTGTATTGTTTTCTGTATTTTTGTTTTTATATTTACCAGTTACTTAGTGCATTTTCTCCGCATGTGCTCTGCTCCACTATGTATATTTATGCCTATTGAACAAATTAACTTCGTTAATTTTTTTTAAAACAAAATAAAAAAGGATATAGCAACCTTATTTAATATTTTTCATCCAAAATTATTTATCAATTCCTATTCTGCAAAAAACATTAAAGATGGGAGAGTTTGGCAACTAGGAAAACAACAATTTGCCCCACTTACCGATCTTCGTTATTAATTTTTTAAAAAATAGTTCCAAAAAATATTCTTTTCAGTATTATTCTTCACTTCACTAGGTGTTAAACTATTTGTGACAATTGAAAAAGGGTCATATTAAAGGCTGAAAAATTTTTGTTTCAACTAAAAAAAACAAGCACCATTTATACTTAAAGTGAAGAGTTAAGATAATAATTGATATTGGTATTTATGGCTGGAAGTATTTTTATAGACTCCTTCCCCACATGTATTTAAATCCAAGTTTTGAAACCTAGTTTGATTTATCCAAGCTGGTCAAAAAAAAGTCCATTATATTTAAACTTACGAATGAAAAAGTAGACAGGGAAAACAATAATTATATATATCTATATTAATATATATATATATATATATATATAATATATTATATATACATATATAAAAATAAATAACGCAACCACATAATAAAAACTTGGAATAAGTAAATAACATATCAAAAAAATAAATGATAAATAAAATATATACAAAAAAAATTAACAAAAATATAACAACAAGCAAAAAAACAAACACAAAATCATATTCTCAATACTATAAGTAATAAAATACATAACAACATATATATAAATAATAAAATACATCATCTAAACTGCAGGACACTAAAATAATAAATATAATAGGCTAAATATTACAGATTTTTTACAAGGGTAACTATCCAAAACTCCGGTAAGCTCAATAATGAAAACCAGTGGCTTTAATGGAATCAATACATCAATATTATGTAAACAGAAATCCGCTCCAGTTAGCATAAACTTTACACAAGTACGAGCAAAATCAAAACAATCAATACGAAAAATTAAGCAGAAAAATTGACAAGCGAACAAACGATAAACGAAGCAAAAATAATAGAGACTCCCGCAGACACCCATCACGGAATTAATGACTTTTTATACAAAAATTGCAACCAAGGGAGAAAACAAGTAAAGGCCCAAAAAAAGCGTCTTTTTAATGTAATTTAACGAATGAGAGAAAAATACTACAGAATAACCTCAAGAGAAAAATATAAAGTTTAATAAAAAAAAAAAAAAATATAAAAATAAGATAATAAAATGCAGAAAAATATATTAAAAAACACAATTATAATCAACACACAATACATATTACATATATAGCTAATAAAGTGTTTGATAAATTAAGTCAAATAATTTAATTGTAAAAAAAATTAATGTCCTATACCGATAAATTATGCGCAGATAAGGCACAAATATTTTAACAAGAGGAGATTTAACTCTTATAGAGCGATATTTGATAGGAATGTGTTGGATAATCACAATAAGAAAGTCTTAGCATAATTAACATAAAGAAAGGACTATTAGAAGGCATGAACATACAAATGACTGATTACAATATACAGAACAATATATAAAAATAACAAAATAATATATATACATGAACCAAAAAGTGAATCCTAACATATTATACAATAAATAAAAACTTATAAGTTAAAATATAAAAATACAATAATAAATAGTGATTAAAAATAAAATAAAAAATACACAGTCAAAATAATCATACCTCACAATGTAATAAAAATTCAATCAACTAACTAATAATAATAATGATATAATAAATCAAATAAACAATAGGACTGCTGCAACACTAGAAGTAAATAATTTAACTATATGCCATAAAACATAAAATAGCCCGAACGCATAACTTACTCATAACCAACTCCCAAACTAAACACATGTCAATAAAACAATCAAAGTAAGTACTGCAATGCACAGACATAAATCAACTCAAAAAATAAAACTCAGATCACATAACATTGAATAATACAAATCACTCAAAATAAACAATTACATTAAAGTACAAATAAGAAATCACATAAAACCTCAATAATAATTTCATACACCACGTATCCTATCGAAGGAAAATGAATAAATAATTGCAAAATAACTAGATAATAAAAAATACGAAGAAATTCAATAGGAAAAATGAATATATGTAACAAATAAAATCATCCCATAAACTCATACATATCACATTACATACCATAAATACAAGCCTAAAGCTCTCATTAAAAATTTCTAAAAACTCATAATTCAATCATCACTCCTCCCAAGCTATAAGGCAGTTAATGTGACTGTCTTTCTTCTCCTCCACACAAATATATTTCTATTAAGGCAAGACTCATGTTTATAGAATATCCAAGTAACTCCTATAAATGGCTGATCCTAATTTACAAACTACATATCTTCTAGTATACAGATCTAGTATCAACTTACCAAAATAATTAAATTCCAAAAAAAAAAACTCCTCAAACCGTAAAAAAATTGATAATATGATGACGAAATTGGTTTATGCCTAATATCACAATAAACAACTATAAGTCGAAAGATTCAATACTATTTCATAATTGAAATAGAAAGAGACAAACCAAACAATTATCCTATCCTATATAGCAACCCAGCAACACAGACTAATATTCGAGAAAAACGAATCAACGCCTAAAAAGAATCCGTAGCATAAGACAATACATAAATAAAAGTATAAGATATTCATTGCCTAATATGTTCTAACCCACCACTAATTATTTAACACTAAACCTCGTAAATGCAAGAATACCTTACTCGAAAGCGAGAATGGTAAGATAGCAAGATTCGCAGCCAGGACAAATGGGCCCGCACCGGTTAACCGCGTACCATGTCGGCCGGCACTGTTTTTCAAAAAGGAAAAATATGGCGGCATTGACATTACATCTTATTCAATTTTATACATTTTAATGCACATATCAGATGTATTAACATAAAAAATAATCAGGAATAAAACGAGGATTGACAAACTAAAAACGAATCAGACGAATAGGAAATAATAAACAATGACGTAGATTTAATGATAATAAAACACCGTTTCAGGACTCAGATCCTGGCTACCTGCGCGGACAAAATAAGTCAACGATAGCAAATAACTCATTTGGATAGTATTACATGTAGTGTTTAAACTAGGCGCATTGCTGTCCAATTATGCAAAAATACGTAAGGTGACTAGGTAAGTTTTGCTGGAGTAACTGTTAAATGGTGCCTAAACATAACAAGCCAAGCAAACAACAAAACGAAGGCACTTTCTGCTAATGGTGGCTATGTGCAATAATTCATAAGTTCAATGAATATTGATGTCTAGATCCCTTGACTAGCAGTAAGCCTCATTGATGAAGGTACGCCAACACATAAGCTACAAAGTGTAAAAGTGTCAATTCACTATGTCAATAGATTCAGCTGGCTCCTTCTTTGACCAGCAATATGAGTCAAAACTTGGAGCCAAGGCCAGAGCACTTCTCGCAAGATCCTCGCAGAGACACAAGGCCATAATATGTAAGAACTCATCTCAGCAATATCCCATGGAGATGATAGATAATAACCGGATAGAGTAGCCTATATATAAAAAACTACCCCCGCCTTATATTATAGTTAATAAAAAGGTAAGCGATTTTATTTATTATTACTTTTTTTTGGTCTGTGAAATGGCTTAGTGGATAAAAAGCGCACGGGTTACTAGTTTAATCTCAGCAAAGCGGAAGTTATACCAGATTGTTTCGAATCCCGCTGAATGAAAGATGAGTTAAAATAATCTTCTGATGGACTCATTCATTTAAAATGTAGGGGGCGACATGAGCCTAATTATGAATGATACTACCAGTCAAATATAATTGGTAGATGAGAAAAATAAACCGTGATTGTGCTTTAAAACTACGCTTGAAGCGGTTACAAATACCTCTATATTTGGGGAACCGCGCGGAATGGCTCCCTAGTGCCCCTAATAGAACGCCCGAGTTGCCCTCCGTAATAACCCAACTCAGTCTTAAACGCCGCGAGGTCAGTGTTCGAATACTCACCCGCGGTGAAATGTAACAGAGAAAATCGTAGGCTCCCTGTGAACTCATTCATAGCCAACTGTAATAAGATGAAAACTGCGCTATAAGTGTTAGATAAAGCGTCCGGTTATACTGTTTATAATACTCCAGGTACAACTGTCGGTAAAAAGTACCCAGTGTTTCGAAATTCCCGCTGAATGAAGAGTTATAAAATCTTAATAAAAAAATCTGTGACTCATTCATTTAATCATTATCCATTAAAATGGGGACTACTTAAGTAGATGGCTTAGTGAGATAAAAGCGCCAGAAGTTACTGTATAAAACTCTGCAGAACGCGGAAGTTATCCACGTGTTCCAGAATCCCACTGCATAATGAAGATAAGTAAAATCTATCATGTGACTCATTCATATTAACCCATTTTTAATATGAATGGACGTCACAGAAAGATTTACTCTTCCTCAGCGGAGAATTGCGAACACTGGATCCATCTCGATGTTGCTTGATAGGTATAATCAGATAAACCGGAGCTATATCCACTAAGCGCAATCCAACTAGTTCCCCAAAAAAAACAAAGAACGCTTCAACTTAGTAATATTTTATTATAAAAGGCACCCGTTTTCTCACACATAAATGCTTGAAAGGATTACTCAAAAGGACCTGTATCCCACATTGAAATGAATGAGTTAACAGAGATTTTACTCTTTCATCACGCGGGATTCGAACCCTAGACCTACCGCGTATTGCATGAAAAAAAAAAAAAATAAAAGAAAAAAAAAAAAATATAAAAAAAATAAAATCACCCCAATCAAACCAAGGATAAAACGTATAATAACCACACCGGCCCGCTATTTATCCACTAAAGACTATCCCCCGTTCTCAAAGTCAGTATAAGTTTAAAAGCACTACATAGACGGTTTCATCATCCCAATTAAATGATACTGGAGAATCAAAGGCCTGAGCCCCCCATACATTTTAATGAAAATGAGTACACAGAGATTTTACTCATTCATCAGCATAGGATATCTGAACACTATGACCATCCGCGATTGCTAAAAAAAAAAGGTAAACAGTAAACGAGTAACACAGACTTATTATACCACTAAGCATATCCACGTATCCCCAAAAATGAACAAGAACGCCTATACAAGGCGTTTATAGTATATTAAAAAGACACCACTCGGTTTTACTCATCCCATAAATAAGAATCTAGAAAAGTAGCTTCACAAGGCCTGGCCCCACTCAACTCTCAATAAACAATAAGATTGCAAGGTATAAAACTACCATGGCATTATAAGACATGCATATAGCCGCTAAGTTCAGACGAAAAAAGTCGCGAGAAATACAATCTGACAGTAATTCTGTATCGTCATTGTTAAGTTACATATTCTCAACTTTGATAAGTAAGGAGAACTATTGTAGAAAAATGTTAGCAGCACCATAAATAATTAACATAACACCGATAGATGGTATGATTTAGTGGTGTTAGAATGCCAGCTTGAGTACCCTTCCTCCAATCTCTTAATACAAGGTTATGACTACTGTATCGGCTACTACCTCTCGACTGCTGAAAAGGCTTGGATCATACACATACATCGCACCAACTACTATAGATGGATCATTTTGCTAGACTAGATTTAATATTAACGGCTAACCAGGGCTCAACAATGCGATAAAACAATTATAGAATATAAATAATATTACTATGTTAAGCGAAGTAAAAAAACCACAATAGATTATGTAATCACCAGAACGCTAAAATCGAAAAGTAAACCTCGCAAGACAGTCCGCTCTAACGTTACCTGCATATGGCAATGTTAGTTACCTCTTAACTTGTGGTCTAAAGTATAGAGAAACCCTTTCAAAAAGTATAATGTTGGCTATTATAATTACAAAGAGAACGATAACGGACCCATATACGCAGATTTAAAAAGGCCATACTCTGTTGCGAGGAAAAACCTCAAAACTTGAATATTCCCTTAATTAAATTCCCTCTAGTTAAGAGTATAAATGATATATATATAATATCTTTTATTGATATTGAGTTAAAATAATTCCCTAGTATTAAAAATGATATCAACAAATACATACTATCGGCTCTCGCGCTCTATCGGATTAATAACTCTCTTCAGAAACTTATGACTTCTCTCTCATAGAGTTTCACTCGATAATACAAATAAATGGACAACGTCGAAACAAAATGAAATAAGACAACAAAATTAGAGATATGCACGATCAAATAAGAATCAAAACATTCGATCATGACGTAAGGGTACACTACGTTATACTATTACCAAAACACTAAAAACCAAAGTACAATGGTGTGATAAGTGAAGAAGGAGTTGGCGTGAACAAGCAGCAGAGTGGAATCTTGAATTCTCCAAACCATATAATTATAAAAAATACATGACATATTTACATGCATGAATCAATAAACTTACATACAGATAAACCATATATACACTATAAGTCCATATATGAATATTTAGTATATTCAAACAGGAACTTTACTGTCTATAGTTCATGTTTGGAAACATAAACCCCATATTAAAACATGGGAATTTTTTACTGACTTTGCTTCGTTATTGAGTGCTTCAAAACAAACTTTCACAACATGATCAGAGTATCATGACATCTCCTCAGTGGGATTAAATGAGCAGTTTCCATGCGCACCATAGACAGTTTTAAGATGGAATTCCTATATGACGTTAACTAAATTCAAACATATGCAGATATAATAGTAAACAAAAAAACCCTTGAAGTATACTGATTATAGCATATATCTTACGACAATTGGAGACAGATATTGATAATTAGGCAAGGGTCCCAATTACTTAAAATTTTTTTTTTACCAAATAACAAGTTAAAAACATGTCAATGAGACGACAAAACTAATATAACCTATCTGCAATATGTTAGAAGACTCTAATATGCATTGAAATAAAAAGTCTGTGCAATATTAAAATTACGTTTTTTTTTATTTTGACCTCTTGAGTTAGTTGACCTTTACTCCGTCTCCGATATATAACGTCCCACTTGGCACCCCTCCTCGCTCTCGCTCTCCGCTCAGTATTAATTCGGCGCACCGATACAAAAGATTGATACTAGGCTCTCTCGCTCGTTGAACAATATAAAAATATCATCATCGTCGGGTCATACGCTCGATATATACCGACAATATACTATACTCGAATCTAAAAAAATATGTAGACTTAACACTATAGACATAAATTAATTCTGTTGGATATAAGAAACAAAAATCATAATAAAAAGAATCTTACTCCTTATGATATAGACAATAAATAAAAATTGATCCAAGAAAATATACTCGAAATGTGGAACCCACTTAATAATCATACGAATCAACTCAGATCGCATAAACTATATCACGGCCAAAAAAGGGTGGGCAGAGAGAAATGCGAGGGAGGGAAGAGTGAGCATGGTCGTGTGTTATGACCTCTTAAAACTAATGTATATTAACTAGCTTTAGGATTCAGATAAAAAACCACACTAAATTACTCACGACAATTACTTAAGGATATTTTTACTCCATCAAACAAGGACTTACCTTTATTAGTGACTGCTCCTACGTTTGGATTAAAACAAGTTATCTATGTTCGACGAAAATAGGATATATCAGATTAGAGAGAAATCAAAATATAGAAGTTAAGATAAAGAGATTATGAAATAACATTTCTCTAGAAACTAAAATAAATAAAAAACAAACTATAAAACACATAGTCCTAACATTATGAATAAACTAACTAAAACTATTGTCACGTAAAGAGCAATATATTCTGTAATAAAGGTCAGTATAGATTAAATTAGAGACAAACGGTAATAATAGACTCCAAAACCAAAATTTAATTTTCGCATTAAAATAATCATACGCCCAATATCAAGTTCAATGTTAAGACCTTTGAATGCGTGATATGATCTCTCCTTAAATACAATAGTGAATAATGTCTTTATTGTTATTTTAGATCTAGGCTTAATGATTAAGTATTAACATATTCCTTGACTGTTTATCCCATGTAAACAACTCTTGTTAAAAAATGTTAACAAGTTATATTCGTAGGAACGATAAGGTTGGATTAGGTTGTCGTAATGATACACTTATATTCTTAGTTCACCGCTCGAAATGCTATGTGGTAAGCTTTATTAAAAATTTAATGTGAAATCTATTGTAACAGTAACTACTAGTATTCGTCAAGAGTAAGTGATATAAGAACGATAATGTAAATAGTGAGTCAAACAAAAAACGAACAACTACGAAATGTAGACATTTGAAGCTAAATAATATCAATCGAATCATTAGGATGGTTGAGAGGAGGGTGCAGGAGGGAGGGAATAGAGGTGGACTTTGATTTACTGTTTTTAACTAGCTTACTAGGTATGTATAAAAAACAAATTTGGTTGAGTTGTGTGTGCTTGATATTAGTATAGTTTAATCGTAAAATCCACCAAATGCATACAAGTTAAAATTCATTTTATATCTAAAATAACATTTCATGCATATGGGCAAGGAGGAGGGCGGTAAATAGTTTCATTGAAACGATATCTGTTATTAATAAGAATTATAAACTGATGTAAAATAATTGACTTTCTTTATTGCAAATTCTTCAAATTAAAATTATACAATAGAATCCGATGTGTAATTTAAGTACATGAGAAAACAAGAAAGACCGTTATAGTAGGTGGTGTGTAGTACTGTATTTACTGATATATCTTACTGATTTACTGCCTTATAAATTTAAGCAAAATAAAATCGCAGGAATTGTATTTTTACGAAATTGGGACAACAAGAAAGACCGTTAATAAAACTTTCAGTTTTCAGTCCAAGTCAAGATTTCAACCAAAAATAAAATATAAAGGTTGTGTTAATATGTATAATTAACATAAATAATGCCTTGAAATCAAATAAAGATTATCAATGAATTTAAATAGATCACGGGTTGTAGGTGGGAGATAAGTAGGTGTGGGAAATGAAAGGTAGAGTGGGAGAAAAACGAAAAAGTACCACAACACTCAACAAAAAAAAACTAAAATAATAAGGTGTGTCATATGAATTACTAGAATAAATTGTAAAAGTTGAAAGGAGTAATGTAAAAAACATAAATCACCTAAAATTTTACCGCATCCGAGAGAATGAGAATGAAAGGAAGGATATAAAAGAATCAATAAGATAGTTAAAAGGAACAAATGTGACATAGGCACCTCAGACAATGGGGTATAAATAAGAATATTATCATTATTTTTAATGAATATTACTGCTGAATAAATCCTAGAGTTAAATAATAGTAATACAATTAACAGCAAACATTATATATTTTAATCGTGAAAAACACCATGGCCAAAAATCCATTTAGAAAAAAATCAGATTATAAAGACTTTAAACCCAAAATATAAATTTGGTATAAAAAACACACAAATAAAATTAAAGGAAGAAATAAATTAAAATTCAAGAGTTTAAAGACATTGACTATTTTACATAAGCAAAGTTTTCCTTTCATACACACTCAGAAAAGCAAAATTAACAAACACAAAAAAGAGGAGCAAAATGCCTCTAAAAAGAAACATACCAAAGTAAGTAAAATAGAACAAACGAAATCGTTTTACACTCTTGAGCAACACGCCGACCGGCCCAGCACTGCAACCGAAAAATAACCAAAAAAACGCCCCAGCCCGGTACCAACTCTGTCTCCTACTCAATTCGATTCATCACTTCCATCACTACAATCCTCAACATAATCGCAAAGGTCCCTGGTTCGAATTGATGTTCCACTGCATCTTTCTTATGGGATCAAACCCTCACGGGGGGTCCCCAGACACCACTCACGATCTTGAAACCATCACTTTCAGTTTGTACTTAATAAAAACTAATTATTTTGATACCCAATATGTCATTTTCCTTAAACGAATATTATATTAATTCGAAGCACCGCAACCGAATTCCCAGGCACCGGTGTGTCAGCATAGTCAATCATCCGACTTCGTCTGACTTCAGATCCCTTCTACCGACTCCTATTCACCTCTCTGCCTCCGACTCCGACTCCGGATCTCCGACTCCGACTCCAGACTCCGACTTCAAGACTCCCGACTCCGACTTACCGATCATCACTTTCTCCACTTTTCTTATAATACATTTATCGTATCCATAATTTTTTGGGAAATATCCCCTCATTGAAATAATGAACATATTTCGATAATTTTATTCTTATTATCCATGGGTAGATAATAAGCGATCAAAGAAATAAAACAAATTCTCGAAGCGGCATATTTAGACTCAAGGTGGAGAGCCATATAACATCTCTATTTATTTAAAGATAATATCTTCAAGAAGATCAAATATCAGTAAATGATTAATTAAAGACTAAATTTTCAAAAAAAAAAAAAAAATAAAAAAAAAAAAACAATTTGAGAAATAAGAATTATTCCCAAAATTATATGACGACGTATCAAAAAAGAAATTATCCTAGGAACAAGATTTAAAAAAAAAAATAGTAGAATGAAACATTCTCCTAAGCGGTTATGCATTTACTACTTCTTGAACAATTGTTATTGTTCAACGGTAAAATGTGTTATTTCTTTTCTTGAATAATTTTTAACAATTTCGATATTTCAATTTTTTGAGTTTATTTTCTATTGTTATTAATTTATTTTTGAAATAAGAATAAAAAGTTGATCTGAATATATATATATATAATATATAAAAATATATATAATATTATATAATTAAATATTATATAAAAATAAATCATATCTAAAGTATTCTGGCACATATGAAACAGAAAACTGAAAAAAATATCAAAATGAAAAATATGTTATATGCAAGAAGCAAATACATTTTTTGAAAAGATGAATAGTAAAGATAATACTACTATTATCAAGCCATACTTCTACAAGTGGCGTATCCAGAAATATCTATATCTCTGCGCGGGACAAAAAACAAAATCGTAAAGCAAAGGAAAGGAGACAAGAAAAAGAATCACACAAAAGACCACGTCCCAATAAAATAATAATCACATATAATTCAAAAAAGTAACATACCTATATAAAAACTAGTGACTTAAATCCTATACCTAAAAAAATACAAAAAACGACTAAATATACCAATATATATAAAAACCATATATATAAAAAAAATATAATTATATATATATATAATATAAAAAATAATAAATATATATTATAATAATATATATATATATAATATAATATAGTAAAATATATGGAAAAATAAAACATGTGTACCGGATAAATAAGTTGAAAAAGCCGTAATACTCGAATAACGAATTTAATTCGGCTAAAAAGTATTCGGCCGAAGTTACGAATATTACGGCCAGACATAATCACTTCGTGCTAATTCGACCGAATAGTATATTATCAAAGTTTCAGGTAGTCATAACATTTAGGGAAAAATTAAATGAAACTATACTAACTGAGTTCAAACAAAAAAATTCAAACCCATGCGCTACTAGAAAGTTCTATAGTCAATCATCGGATGACTTTTGTTTAGCATAGAACCAATTATCTCCAGCCTTTTCAATCGGAGTGATAGATAATCAACAATACTATAATCTACGAGCAAACCAATTGCTATAAATCAACCCTCAGAATCCCAGTATTATCCAGAGCAAATCAAGAGATCACCACTATCTTATTCCGCCAATCCCATCATATCCAGGCTAATGACCCAAAATATCTTACAATACGCCCTGACAGCAATCTACCGTAGGCTGTATAATATACGCCAAACGGTTACCACTTATACAGGCCAACTCACCACCGCCAATAAGCCAGCAAGTTATAACTGCACCCCGACGTCGAACATATTCAGGATAAAGGCAAAATGGGTAAATCTTTAAGTACGCCACCCACTAATATGATGAAAATTAGCCAATGACTATGGATGTGATGTCTATCATCATCTGAAATTATACTAGATATACTGAATGATGGTCCGTCATGTATCACCCAGGGGTTGAATGACTGAAAAGTAACAACGATCCTTAGTTAAATAGAGAGAGTTTGTATTTTGCGGAAGTATATGTATTCACTATCTGAGCTGTTGGCTTCGAGGCTTGACATTAATAAATGAGACTATTGAAGCCAAGTGTGTTTTACTGAAAACAATTTTATATCTGTAATTAAAGTAAAGCTGCTTTATGGGTCGTGATAATAGTGGCACTCATTTTTACTGTGTAATTGCAAGTGAAGCTATGCGTCGAAATCGTGTTAAAGATTATTTGAAATTAAAGTTTGACGTTTTACGATTATTTACAATGTGATTAAACTGATTCAAATGAAAGAGAGATTTAAATGTTGTTATTGGTGTTCTTCAAACTTTGATTAAGTACTTTCTAATTTCGAAAGAGATTTCGAAGTATGATTCAAGGATGGAGACACTCGATCGTTCTTCAGCAAAAAATGGTATCGAAAACCAGGCACTGGATCAGACGGAAAATGATGATGAATGTATTCAAAATGCCGCCGAAACACGGCCATTCACCCCTCCTGTACCAAGTGATAAATACCAGTTCATTCCGGAAATAGTACCGGAATGTCCGCATTTACCCAATGCAAGATGCCAACACTTACCGGAAATGATGACGTCAGATCATTTGGGCTCTGGCAAAAAATTTGGAGACGGTTTCAAGGAGATAGAAATATTTAATCAAATGAAGAAAAAGGCAGCTAATAGAGTACATCCTATAGACGCTGTCATTGAATCTCAATCTATTAGTATTATTAATGAGACGAAAGAAGAGTTTCATGTAAACCCATCGCTTTTTGAAATATCCAAGGACATCAAAAACCAAGGATGCCAAGGTATTCAGACAGTAGAAGAGTACGATAAACTTTTTGAAACTACTAAAAAGAAGAGAAGGAGAAGCAAAAAGGATGATAAAAAG
Organism: Trachelipus rathkii; assembly: GCA_015478945.1. Classification (NCBI taxonomy): domain Eukaryota; kingdom Metazoa; phylum Arthropoda; class Malacostraca; order Isopoda; family Trachelipodidae; genus Trachelipus; species Trachelipus rathkii. The sequence goes on along the minus strand of JABUQX010120971.1, from coordinate 18,101 downwards.
ATAGATGGACTTGTTGTGAAGAAGAAAAAATGCAAAAGCCAGTCAACCAATACAGAAAAGCCGATTGAAGCAGAAGAAATAAGCAAAAAATATGGGGTCACAATGGAAGTAAAAAGTGGTGTAACAAGAACTCCATGGCATCAGACTAATGGAAGCAGCGGTGAAGGATCTTCAAAAGAAGGATCAGGGAGTTCTACGAGGATGAAAAGAGACATCACCGAAGAAACTATTCTTCCATCCACTTCAACTTCCGCAAATTCTTTTTTGTCCAATAAATCTCAAGCCGAGGTAAAAGAAAATGAAGAGGAAGAAAGCGAAGTCGACGATAAAAATCCAAAACCAATTCCTAAAATATCTCAAATGGCTGCTAAAAAAGAAAAAGTTTATTTAACAGCCATCTCTATAGCCACGTATAAAAACATCCAAAAAGAAGGCGTATTGAAAAGACCCAACTGTTTTCTTTGCTCCACAGCCACCATTACCTTTATAGTGACGATTGTTCTCACAATTGCACTCCTTATAGCTCCCAAATCCCTAGGCAAGAAAGAAGATGAACCTCTCCCTTCTGGTCTTGTAACCCACATCACAAGTGCCAATAAAAATCTAACAAAAGCAAGTAGAAAAACCAGTGAATTCACAAGAAATTTAGTAGCTGTTATTCCTGAAGTGGATACGATTCTGGGAAAGTACGTACTCATAACACATTAAATACCAATAAACATACAAGAAATAATCCTAACAGAAGAATCAATTTATAATAATAGGTCTGTATAAATTTATATTATAATCTTAATATATGTAACATGTTTTTTATTGAAAAAACTGTGCAGATATTGTAGTGCCTTAAGTTCTATATATATATATTATAATATAAATATATATATATATATTATATTATAATTATATATAATATATAATATAATGATATATATATAAATATATATAGATAATATATATATTAATTATATATATAATATTATTAATATATATATTATATATTTATATATATATAATATATATATACTATTATATATATATATATATATTATAAAATAATATATCATATATATATATATATATAATATATTATATATATATATATGTATATATATTATATAATAAATATATATATTATATATATAATATAATTATATATATTAATATATATATACTTATATATATATATATAGTAATATATATATATATATATATATAGATATAATTATACTAATATATTTAACTAATAATATTATAATATTCATATATCATATATACTATTAAAATCATTTAGAGAAGTACATATAAACTTATCATCTAAATTCATATATGATTGTTATTATTATTTAATTTATGATTAATATATATATATAATTTACGTTGTTTAAAAAATAATATGAGTAAACATTAAAAATAATAAAACAGAAATAAATTAATAATACATTATAATTAATAATAATAAATTCATTATCCTACACTCTCAAATAAAAAATGCTAAATATATGTATAATAATAATAAATAATAATTGAGTAATAAATAATAATATGAAATTTAAGATTACACTTCATCGAAATATCATAATCATAGATTCAATGTTATAAGTGTTCCATTTTAATTTCTCTAATCATTGAGACTTACTTAATAATATAATAATCTCTCTACAATATGATTTATTTTATTAATATATAATAATAATTAAATACAAGTAATAGTAATTTAAAAGACTAAAATAGCTTTTAAAATAGATACTTCTTGCAAAATAAATTCTCTACTTTATATCCATAGAGTTATCATAATAAATCGATATTAAACAGGATAAACCATAGAGCATCAACAATTTTGGACCAAGCTGTTCGTCTTTAGAACATAAGATCTAGACCTAAAACAATAGATCATGAAACTTATAATAAGCCAATCTAGATCATATGAAACCTTTACACATGCCAATCAATCATTGAAACTATGTTAATTAATACTCTACAATATTACACTGCTTGAGCTCTTAGAGACAATTACTATTGAACATATTCCTGTCTTTGTCTATTGTCAGACTAGATGTTGATTACTATCCTTAGGCCGAGTACAAAGTTTTATAATTCGGAATATGACGTCTAGAGCGCAGACTATAAATATGTACCAGTTACCAATGTTAATTTGCTGTTAGCGAGCAAGTGTGAAGATGACAAAACGAAAGAGTAAAGCCTTTACCGCAATTGGAACTGAATAATGATTAGAGATTTATATGAAGACTGTTAACAATCAAATGAATTTATTGTAATAATAAAATTAATTTTCTAACTTATAAATACTTCATAGCTCTGTAGAAAGGCCGAGAACAATTTATTTATATTAATTACTATAGTTATTTTATTTATTATATTATTATTTATATATATTATATGAAAAATTATATTATTATTAGAAATATATATATATTAAAAATATTAATATATATATATATATATATTATATAGTATATTATATATATATATATTATATATATATATAGTATTATATATTAATTAATATAATCCTATATATATATATATTAATTAATTATATATATATATATGACTAATATATATTATATTAATATACTAATAATATTATTATATATATATATATAATATAATATATATATACTACTAATATTATATTATATATAAATTTAATAATAATATTATATATATACTATAGTAATTATATTATATATTATAAAATATATATTAAAATACTATATTAATATATATATATTTGTTTGTTCTACAATCATGTTCAAAGGTTATACATTATTGTTATTCCTTTAATAAAAAAATAGAATTAACATAGAAGCAATATATTACATAATTTGGATCAAATCTTTCTAAATATAAAATAAAAAAACGATAATCAAGGTAATTCTTATTACATAATTAATTTTATTACTAAAGTGTTTGAATATATCAAACATTATAATATATATTATAAATATAATATAGTATCATATTAATATTATAAGTGGGATACTATATATATATATTATATATACTACTATTTAATATCATTATATATATTATAGTATAAATATATATATATATTAATTATAGGCCAGCGCTTTATTATATATCCGTCATTATAGTATCTCAAAAAACTTATATAGCTACAGTACTATAAAACGGAATACTATAATTGTATGGAATGACTGGTCTCAATTTTATGTAAATAGGAAAAAGGAGAGAAAATAATAAAAAAATAAACATGAGATGGCAAATGAAATAGAAGATTAGAGAATTATAACCATCTGGTATATATCTCAAATACACTACAAATAGCTTTAGTACAGCGAAATGTATGTTAATAGAAATACATTTATGAGAGAGATACCTAATAGTTGATAAATTATTCGACCTTTCGTATAGAACAAAAATGCAATTATACTTAATAACGACTACATAACATAATAATGGGAGACTTCTGATCCGATAACTATGTAGAAACTATAGAATAGATAGATAGGGTACGGATTATTCACAATCTATAATCCATCGATAGTTGAGCTAAGTAGACAGTGAGATAATAAGATAACATCACCCATAGCTCAATAAAATCACCCTAAAATATCCATTAAATAATAAATCAGAAAGATGTATACCAGATAACCTACCCCTGAGAAGAAGTGGAAGAATTAAGATCTACCCCGTCAGTCTTCCCTGAGATAAATGAGATACGTGAAGAAGTGAACTCTCCAGCACTTCTCCTTAGCTCATACGAGTCAATGAAGTAATACCACTATCCGTACAGGATAATACATTTATCAGTGAATTTAATAAAAATAATATAAAAGTCAAAATATATTAATGGTGGGTCAAATATCAATATTTAATTTTTAACATATGGTTAATTGTACTAACTTATCCTATTATTTTTTTAACGACATATCTGTAATAAAATTTTTGATCCCTTTAGTCTCTAATAATAATAAGTAAAGCCCTGATTTATATTAAATTATAACATACAAAAAAATATCTATGCTACATCCCTGCAGAGTGCCGATTAAATATTCCTTTATTAGAATATATTAATAGAAATTTCTTTTGAACTGAATGTTGAGAAGAACCTAAGCATAACTGTTACTTTTTGCTTTTGGTTTTCTTCTTTTTTCTTTCTTTCTCACTTTTTCTTGTTTATTGTGATTATGTTCTTTTTCGCGTTTTTTTTTGGTTCATCTTGGACTTATCTTGATGTCTTTGTTCATGTTCTCTTTCTTCTTGACACCTATTCATGTTATTTTTCTTGATTGATGTCTTCTTGATTTACTTTGGATTGTTGATGTTTGTTGTTTCGTTGTTTTGTGCTGGTGTTGGAAAGAGGAGGATACTGGAGTGTTGGTGTTGTGTTGTTGTTGTTGTTGTTCTTCGTTTGGTTGATGGTAATTTTTGTTGTTGTTGTTTGCTGTGCTGATTTTTGTTTTGTTCGTGTTCTTCTTCTTCTTCTCCTTCTTCTGTCTTCTTCTACTTCCCTCTTCTCACCTTCATTATTGTACTTCCTCCCATTATTTGTGGGAGGGTCAAAACACATTTCTTCTATTTTTCTACATCTTTTCTCTTCATGTACAATTTTGTTGCTAATCGATCTCTTCAAATTTTCGTTAACGCGCCAATTTCGAATTCTCGATTTTTGCGCTATTTTTTCTTTTTCCTTTTTCTAAATCTATATCTTCGTTCTCTTTTTTTTTTTCTTTTTTTTTTTTTCCTTTTCTCATTTCTCTTTTTCGTCATCTACATCACTTGGTCACTCTATGTGTTCATCTTTTCCACCAATTATAATTCGGTCAAAGACCTCTTTACAGTGAATATATATTTAATATAGAGTTTTCCAAGAAAAAAAGTAAATCGGATTTATTTATATACTAAAAATTAGCTGTTATACATAAATATTATATTATATATTTGTGTTTCTCATGATATATCTAACTAACCAAATTATTTAGGAAATATTATATTATTATTATTAATTATTTAATTATTAATTATTTATATATTAATTAATTAGTATTTATTATTATTTTATTATTATTGATTATTATTATATTAATTAGACTATAATTATTATTTATTTATATTATAACCAATTGGATATAGAGTGTATTATACATACTACTTGTATATTATAGTTAATTAGTTGTAATTAACAATTATTATTTTATAGTATTGTATCACATTTTGTTATATTAATTCTAAATCATTATATATTGATCTTATAAATAGTAATTAGTTATATTATTTAATTATTATTTTATTAATATATTATTATTATTAATATTTATAATTTATTAGAGATTCCAATTGTTCTCTAATTGGTATATTTATATATGTATAAATATTGTGTATTATTTATTTATATGTATTATTGGATTATTTATTGAAAAGGCATGGTCTCCTATATACGCTTATTTCTTTTATTACACCTAAAAAATAAACAAATTAATGAATTTATGTCTTAGAGAGTTTATTTTAATGTTATAAGTGATGTAGTAAAAATAATTTACACTACTCTAGTATCATTTTTACTATTAATAATATTATTAATATTTATTATATAAATTTATTATTTAATAATCTATTTTATAATTATTATTTATATTATTACTATTTAATTGATTATTTATTTACTTATACTAATATATATTATAATTATATTATTATATTATATTATTATTATTATTATTATTATTATTACTAACAGAAATATTTTCATATTCATTAATTATATTATTATTTATTATTATTACTATTATTGTTATTATAATTATTTTAATATTTATATATATTATTATTATTTTATTTATTATTATAATATTTATTATTAATTATTCATTTAATTATTAATTTAATTTGTAATATTATAATCTAATTATTATTTGGCAACATTTTTAGCTGAATTAATTATATTAGTTAATTGAATCTAGAACAACTTAAATATGATATGTTCTGATCCTTTACATATGGAGCTAGAATTACAATAGTCATTTTGATAGTAATATTTAATACTTACTGATTATACGTATTATTATTCTAATATCTTTTTTCAATTTAGATATATAAATTCTTACTTATATATATATATTATTAATATATATAATATATATATATATATATATATATATAGTATATATATATATATATTATTAATATATATTATTATCTATGTTAAAATAATTAATATATATTATAAATATATATACTATATATATAAATATATTATAATAATATATATATAATAATATATATATATATCTATATAAATATATAATTATTATATATATATATATATAATATATTAATAATATTATAATATATATATATATATATCATATAAATACTAACTATTTACTCTCGCGTATACTCATGCAGAAAATTAATCCTTAAAGTAAATATATGTTCATATAAGTTTATATATATTCAAATATAATTCCATTCACTTGAATTTGAATTCCTGACTTAAAATATACATTTAATCTATTGGCTTACAATGATACTAAAAATAAATATCTCTTTAATTTTATATGACAATAAGAAAATCATCAGTTTAAGACAGATAATGAAAAAGTACACTAAAAACAACATTCTGAACTTTAATGAGGTCAATTCTCACACACTTGAACTCAGGTTTATAATAATCAAAGTCTAACGATATACTGTATATCTCGATGTGTTTTCCTCGGATCATAAATAAAACAAAAATGTTTGTCTTTCCTTGTATTTATTGTTTTTACTATTACGCTTAGATCGCATAATCCTCATTACTAATGACCTACATTTTTCAAAATTTTTAATGGGTTTTCCATATTTTTATGTGGAGCACTAGTAATTTTAATATGTTAGAGATAGACCAGGGGGCTATATAATAAGCGTAGACTGAAACGCTCTTTTTGAGGTGTGACAATTCGATTAGTATATAATGCGTGATGTAGCGCCTAGTGCGATTAGTAGCCGCCGTACTGTTAACTTCATGACAGAAACGCGTGAGTCCAGTGTTCGAATCACAGCTGATGTAGAGGTAAAATCTCTTTTGACTGCATTCATTATTATCATACTTAACATGTACATGATAATGATAGGTATTAAATGATTCATTAATTATATTTAGTGTAAAATATTCATGTGATGTAATTACAATTTAATTTAGTTTTATATACAATAAATAATTTTTATTGTTCTCAAGTAGATTTTTGTCTATGAGTTGTGTTAGATATGAATATATACGTTTGCATAAGAAGTATCCAAATATATTTAGTTTATTATATACTACCTATTGTTAATTAAAGTACATATATAGATTATATTGAGTTTATTCAAGTACAGAATAGCTCATATGTTGACAACATATTTATGGATATTATTATATACTTTAATGAGATAAATATCATGTAATCTAGAATTTAAAAGGACGTAGTGAGACAAAAGTTGTTCATCATAATTTTTAGGTGAGTATCTAAGATTGTAGTTTCTAATTAATCCAATCCCTACAGATTACAGGACGATTAATGAAGCTACTTGAGCATAAAGAAGCTATATATACTCAGAACTAGCTTTTTATTTTATAATGTCCTTTATCCATCATTTTGAACTATGTGGCAATTTCTATGTCTTATATAGTTTAATATAGAGTTGTATCCTATTATATATAATAATAGTGAGAAATTAATATTGTTGATTTCCGCTTCTGACATTGCATTTAAAATATGAGCGTAGTTAGGAATTGTTATTATATTTATATAGGTACCTCAATTAGTGAAACATTGTATTCATGTTGTTAGCGTAAATCTATATAGATTACTTTTAGAATATTATATACTATGGCTTATATAACAATATACTTGACTCCATCATCAAAGGCTTAAAAATCGTTAATATATTGTTCTTCATCATTCTTACTTATTCAGTTCATACTTTCACTTTTCACTTTCAACCCTCCCCTTTCAAAAATCATCTTTAACAAGTTAAAATATGATTACCATTTAAGACCTTTAATATTTAGCAATTTATTAACAACTCTTACCCTAAGTTGCCTCGTCTTCTAGTCATGAGCTAAACAATATATGCGTCTACTAAAATGAATTTTATAGCCATAGTGAACGAAAAGATATTACATGAACTACACTAATTTGTACATATATATGATACGCAAAGTAACACACGCCTACCAGGCATCGTATACCATTTTTTAATCTTTGAGAGACAGAAGCGTTATAGTAACTCTAGTGTAGAATTTTGCAGGAGAAAAAGCAAAAAAAAAACAATTGAGAACAATACATCTTTCAGTTTCCTATTCATCGCCAATTTCTTTAAATTTAAATGCTTTATTTACATAGTCGCAACAACAACCTTGAGGAAAAAAATCCAAGCTGATTCTATTTAGCGCGATTAGAGATATCAGTCGACATCATTGATGCGAGTTCAATACTTAGGTGGCTTACCTTATAATAGATAGCGTCATAGAGCCACAGATCATACTCTTAGCTAATTCTGTGCCAATCTCCATAGTATATTACAATTCGAGATATGATTTTTAACTATTGGAGAAATCTCCGCACATCTTATAAATCTCAAACATTTCTCAAATACGTCATCCAGCAGTACACCAGTTATTTATCTAGCTGTTATTCCAAGGTGATTTCGATAGGAGTAATATTTTTAATAATAATGTTACAAATTCTACTTGGTCAGATTAGAGTAGAGAAATGGATAACGTAAGTTGCGTTTCTGCAGACACATTATAATTCATAAGTTAGCAAATTATTTTATAATTTGAGTCACTCCTGTCATATATGGAGAGTTTAAAATATATGTCGACAAATCCACATTCAATTACATCATTTCCATTTGATGAGCGTTCTACCGTACGATCTCATCACCTCTTGCAAGAGGCTTAATCAGAGTGAACACATATTGTCCGTGAACTCTGACATGTGCCATACAGTTTCATGAAAAAACATTCCTCAATGGTATATAATAAGCTATCATCTATTAAGATAGCAGTAAGAACATATAATCATGTTGTAAGATGCGTTTTCCAATAAAACATCTCTAAATAATTACTTATTAACCTATTAAATTTCTATTAGACCAGTATTCACTATATTATACTGTGTCCTAATTTGCTACTTCATACCAGGAAGATAATCATACTTATTATCCAATTCCGTACCACTAAATACTCTCTTTATAAATTCTATGTAGAGCGTAATGTTCAATTCCTTTTTTACCGCATCTCTCTGCGTGAAAATAATATGATCAAAGATAGAAGTCGCTTAATCTGAAAAATAAGGATAATAACTTATGTATAATTAACTAAATTTAATGAGTTTGCCTGTTAGTGATGATATTCACAGCAACTATTTAAATAAATTACACTTACCATTTACTTTTTTGTACAGTCTAAAATTATTTAATTTATATAATATTACCCTAGTTATCAATTATACGAAATGGTCTTAAAGCTATTGTAGACGTTAATATTATACATATAATATAAATAGTGTAGTAATTTTCCGTTTACACCTATCATCACTAATTTCATGAGCATCTGAGAAATTGCATCTCCACTACTTCTCCATTCACGTAAAACTCCATAATGTCCAGCATATGTTATCAAACAAACTTTCTACTTACTTTATCTTATGCCTTTCTTTTCTAATTTACTTTCTTTCTTCATTCTTATAACTTATTCTGTGAAAATGTTTTGATTTATGTTTATAGTATAGAGGTAAAATACTAGAATATAGTACTTCACAAAAAATCTAATTGTTTAGTGAATATTAATGTAAGTATATATATTCAAAAAATGATTAATTATATTTTTATTAGTTTTAAATGTTTATATTGTATAATGTTTTGTATAGAGGCTAGGTAGTTCAAAATTACTTATATATATAAGGAACATATTATTAATAATAACTATTATATTAACATTTATCTCTATGTATATTAATACCAAAGTCTACTTATAAATACAGTAAAGTGATAAGCTGAATTTGACTGCACTCAATAAGCCCTTTAATTACACTATTTTATAATACCCTGAAAATAAATGAATAACTGTAAATATAGTATATATTAGATATATATAACTACTTTTGAAAGTGTTAACTGTATCAAGCTACACTACACTAATATAGTAATTATTAATTTAGATAATTTATTTGATATAATTTACATTACCTGCACTAAGTACTATATATACGACTAATGTCGAAGTTCCCTTCTGTTTTGTTAATCACTTAGACCATATGCAATATAATATCAGGTAATCAGAATCTGTCTGAAGTAATTATGCAATGTAAGCATTTCAACATAGGACTGCTGAATGATTTCCTCAGATGCTGATTCTGAAATGGGGCCCTCATAAGATCCAATATATATTTACTTATACTATATCCTATATATGTTTCTAAATAAATGTATTGATTATAATAAACATACTTTATGGTTTTATTGATACTCTTTTAAGTATTTAGGTTTTTTGGATTTCATTTGCCCTTTCAATTATTTTCTAAGACGATTCCTTGTTCTTATTGTAATAATTTAATTTCAGAAAGTTGTTATTAAAGGAACTGGTATTTGTATAAGTTATACGTAGCCTACACTTCTCTTAGACAGTATCATTTAGTTCATATCGTGTAAAAATAAAATAGGATCCATAAAATTCAGTTTTATCTGAATCCCTCTATTATTAAATATATTAAAAAAATAATGTATGCAATAATTGAAAATGAAAGCATCAAAATTTGATAACTATTGTTGACTAAGACATATGATAAATTTTCATTCTTTATAAATATAAATATTATTAACATCTTTGTAAAATGTTATTATTTAAATTAATGATACAATTTACATTAATAAATTTATACAATATATATTTCATATTATAAATTTAAACTGTTATTATATTAGAATAAATTTCAAATTTTAAACTCATAAAATAAAATAAAATATATGTTAATAAGGATGTTTGAAAATTATTAATAACATACTCCAACAATAGACTGAAGTGCTAAAAATCTTTCACACAACCTTGTCATTTATTTAAGCAAATATTCTATCAGAGTCTTTAACTTCACTGCTTTGATAGAATAATTTATGAACTTTTGTATACATTTTTACTAATAATTAATTATGTTTGAATCTTCTATTAAACTTTGAAGCGCCAACTTTAAATGAGGACCTTGTTTTTTCTTCATAATTCAGAAGTCTTGAAAACTCTTTAGGTGAATTATTTAATCTCATTTGAATAGAATTTGCAGATAATATGTACTATAGATATATAATTTATGTGTAAACAAAGCATTAAAGTTTTTTAATTATTAAAAGCTATTAATTTTCACCTTCTTAATAGAAGATTAATCTTAATATCTTATTATTAGATTTATGAATTATCGCAACTTGTCATCGCGTTGTGGTATCCTCAGCTGAATACCCCTAGAGGGCTGTATAGAAGCAAGTATATAGCGACGAGTCGGTTCGCATCCAGAGATGGAGAAAGTGTAGGGCATGTGATTCGGGGAAAAGGTTAAGAAGGATAGTCAAGGGAATTACTCGTTTATTTGTAAGTGTAAGAATCTGAGTGTTATGAAACTGTCTAGAATACGCTTTATCTGCATAAAGCTGCGAGCTCTTTTCAAATTATTTGAGATTAAGTATGAAAGTATTAGAAATGTTCAAGCAATTCAATTGAGTGAGGCAACGACTCATACTCGAGAGGAAAAAAAATATATAACGATTTTGGATTTTTTTTTATGTTTAGCAGAAAATATTTTAAAACATTTGTTGTCATACAATTTTATGTTATCATTATATATTTAAATAGTTAAATTTAATGTTTTCCACATACTACAGAAAGTGCGTTACTGAGAGAACAATATTTAGGTTTCTTCTAACAAATGGTATGAAATAGTTAGTTATATATCATGGTTAGACATTAGTTAATATAAAACATTGTTATTTAGTGTTAATGAACCATTAATAAATCACTAATAAATGACAGTGTAGGGTTTTTAAGCGATAGAGCTGAGCGTAATTACCAGGCTTGCTACGAGTCATTCTGGTGTTCGCCCATAGTACATTCCCGGAATTAAAAAATATACCCATAATGATCTTTTCTTAACTCTTCCTATCTGGATACTATAAGAGAGTCTTTGCGAAGATGGAGCGCGGCCTTCACTATCAACATTTTATTTTATCCAAGGACGTACAACTGTTTTTTTTGCATAAATGAGTGTTTGGTTACTCGATCAATACGAGCGCAGTGTTACATATCATAAGAAGATCACTTAGTACTTTGCTATAAACAGTGTATTTACTCTAATTTCAGCCCACCTGTAAATGTTGAGTTAAATGTAATATAGATTATTATTAATGGTTTAATGATTTAATTTTTCAAAGATGAATATGAATTTACTTCTTTTTAATATTTAGATATATATATATACTACTATTTATATAACAGACCAAAGGAACCAGATGATTCCATATAGAAGTGCATGGATCGCATTATCTGCAGTTGATGGCACCTCTCAACCCCAAATGCTAAGAGTGATGTTAATGTTTATATTAGTTAATGAAAATTTTTAATATAGTATAGTAAATAATCGTATAAATAATAATTAATTAATTATAGTATTAAATAATAGTATATTATAACATATATTATAATATTTAATAACATAGTTGCTCAGTGATAGTTCAGGAAACTTTATAATAATGATTAAGTTAAATGATTAGTGATAGAATTAATAATAGTAGTGATTATATTTAATAATTTGTATTGTTAATACTGATGGTCGAATGTATGATATTTACTGAAGGAGTTTGAAACAAAGATTTTATGTATGTATATTTAAATTATATTAATATTATATATTTTTAATAATTATATTGTAGTGTAGAATAATATCGGGTCTGTCTATAAATGAGTCTCACAAAAGCATCACGGAATAAATAGACATCTGGATAATGATGTTATAGATGCTACTTCATCTCTTTCCCAACATAAGCGTTAGAGATTTCATCCTCAGTATGCGCAGAAGAAAACTGAGTGCTCGGGTAGAGAGTTTCATTGGATGCACTTGGTAGCTATTCTCTCCTTGGGCTTGGCTTCGTTCCTGCTCGGACGTTAAATGAGTACAACCTCCTCCTTGATATTAAGTAGTGACTACTATGCGACCTCTGAGAAAATGTTGAGTAGAGTGAGTAATTTAAGAGTGCTCTGAATATAAACATATAAATTAAAAATACTATAGAGCTTCTTATTATTATTATTGAAACTAATTTCTAATAATATTATATATATATAGAATGTATATTAACATTTAATTATTTAATAAAAATAAATTGTAACATACCAGTGATTTTAGGTTTTTGCATCAATACTAGTTTCGTGGCAATATATATGATGTGCTCATATAATTTCCCATAATAATTTTATTTTCATCATATAATGAAAATATATCTATAACGTAATTACTTGAATATTATTTAGTAGGGTATTTTGAGTATTAATTTGCAAAATCGATGTACATAAATATATATTATATATAAATATTATATTGCTAAATTATTATAATACTTTCTTATATTTATACTTTTATCGCTAAACCTGAAAAACATTTATCATAAAATCTTGAGCTAAAAATTTTTCCAGAGAAAATCTAGACGACAAAAAAATAGTTAAGTATATATGAGTATATATATATATTACTCAAAAATCAATATATATTTCAAAATAAAAGAAAGTTGATATCTATACGCTATCCAAAAGATATAGAGGCTATTGTAAAAAATTTTATTAATATTTGATCAATATATATGTAAATATTAAAAAAAAGTTATATATATATCATAGAGATTTTTTATTTATGACTTCCCTGAAAAATGAGAATAAAATTTTTGGATATTATGGAATTTTAGCTAAGAACTATGAATAGTATATATTATATGTGAAATAAATAATAACAACTAAACGATAGATCCTAAGGACAATATTACAATAAATGAGCTAAAAGAAATATACGCATTATTTATCATATTTTTACATGAATATGCAAAAAAAATAATGCGCATCTATTATCATAATTGGTATATATGCAATATCATATTTTAATAAAACGTAAATGTAAAATAGCAATAACTATGAAATGTGTACTCAGCACAACATTCAGTTATATGTTAGCAACACATGCGTTTGAGGAGATCCTTAAAATTAAAATACCATTATTTGATAAAATATTATTATATATGCATAAATGAAATTTTTTATATAGGTGAGTTGAACCAAACTTGTAAAATAATATGCAATTATATATAAATATTATTTATTAAAACCTTATATATATTAATATTAGATATATATATATATTATATTATTAATTATATTAATATATATATATAATATCAATATATTATATAGTATATATACAGTATATATATATATATATATATTAATATATAATATAAAATATATAATATATATATATATATAATTAATATTATATATAATAGTAGTTATTAATATATATAATATATTAATTATATTAATATATATATATATACTATATATATAATATATATATATATATAAATATATATATATAATTATATATATAATATATATGATATATAGATGTAGTGCCCTACTTATGTATTATATACATCATATTATGTACATTTTTTGGTGTGACGTGAGCGATATTCTGAATGTTAGTTGAGGTAATTATTGAGTTAGTAAAGTGAATTTAGATAAGGTGAGTGTTGTTAAAGTGATATAGGTATTAGTGAAAAGTGAGTAAACGTTAAGATAAAAGTTAGGTTATGATTTAGTGAATTAGGACAGTATCTCTACTGAGTATGTTAAAGTCTGTCGACTTATTCACCTAACAATGGACGCTCTACTTATAAAATTTATAGGATTATAATGTATTACTATGTATGAAATATGAGGTGAAACTGATGACAGCAGATGAGTAGGAAGTTGTTAATAGGCAGGTAAATGGTGACTTGGTGAGTGCTAATTAAATCCTTGTGGGGGTATTGTATAAAGTGAGACTAACCTTATCGCGCTCAAGAGATCGTGGTTCTATAAGTAGTATATGTAGTGTCAATGTTAGACTCTAGTTCTACTCTGCATTATTACGAAATTAAAACTAATAGTTCTATGGGATGAACCAAGGGTATGAATCACCATACATTGTACGATACGTGAGGTATATG
Source organism: Trachelipus rathkii (assembly GCA_015478945.1). NCBI lineage: Eukaryota > Metazoa > Arthropoda > Malacostraca > Isopoda > Trachelipodidae > Trachelipus > Trachelipus rathkii. Next base: position 2,855 of record JABUQX010120971.1, on the reverse strand, counting down.
ATAAGTATCATGTCAACAGTTAGAGAGTCCTATTAAAAAAAGTCGAAAAACTGGAATTCTTAATGTACATATTATCAAACTAAGCTTCTCTAATACATTACTGATGTATTTTCAGATTTTCGTTGAAAGCTTGTAGATATTCTAAAAGAATGTAGATTTCGAGGAATTACCAACCTTGATAGTAATGTAGATTGTGTATCGTGTGAAAATGTCCGTAATGAATTTTGTGCACCTAAATCTTTTAATTGTATATTTCATAGATAAATATTTTTAATCAAATATTAACTCACCTTTTCTGCAGTGGTATTAGAAGATTAAATTTATTTTCATTGAGTTATAGATTCTGTGAGGTATAGCGAGACTGTAGTTTAAAATCTACGAATACTGGTAAACTTTTTATATTTTTATTTTTAATAAAGATTTATTAAAATTAATTTTACTGTCTGTTTATTTTCTTGTGGTTTTTTAAATACTTTATATTAATTTTATTAACCTATATATATATATGAATTAAATATAATATTATATCAATATTTTATTAACCATTTAGCATTTAAATGCTAATTTATATATACTAACATCCTATTTTTAATTGTCATTCGTTATTTGCTCTCCGGTTTCTCATTTAAAAATTATGTATTTTATTTTATACATCTTCCGATACGTATGGATATATATATATATATATATATATATATTAATATATATATATTATATATATATATATAATATATATATATATATATAATAAATATATAATATATATATATATATATATAATATATATATACATATGATATATATATGTTATTTAATAATTATTAATATATATATATATATATATATATACTATATATATTATAGTATATATATAATATATATATATATAGGTCAGTCAGTCTGTTATATACTCATTACATATGGCTTATCTTAATAACATATTAATGGGCTACAGTTAAAACGGAATACAATTGCTGGAATTGCTGGTCAAAGTTTGCCCTGGAAATGTAAAAAAAAAAATAAATAACAAAAAAATAAAAAAAAAAAATAAAAAAAAATATTATATCTCTAAAAAACGTATCAATAGCCATTTAACAGCAAAAAAGAAATACCAAATTTTTTTGGGAATTCCTGAGTTAAATTATTCACTATAAGAAATAGTGCTAACAATAAATATCTATAAATATAATAAATAAAAAAATTATTGTTTAATTAAATTAATTATGTAAATATGATTTAAGTGATAGTATACCTTATTTAGAGACTCATTTTATATTAGTAGTATTACCTCGTTAAATAAAATAGACTTTACTATATTAAAATTTATTGCATCTTTTTTATTTTTTAACTATAAAAGAATAATACTACCCTAATGGATATATTACTAGCACACATATTAGGCAGGATTATCAGGGGTCACTCGGTGACTATATTCCGGGGAACTACGGTAGGACTTTAAACTTCCTCCCCTCCGGGTGAGAGGGTTCCGGGATACTTCCCGACTACTTTCAGGTATATTATTTGTGAGTAGGTTATCTATTATATAATATATGTCAGCGGGGGTATCTACTCCGCCCCTCCCCTTAACGGTATGAGGTATTGAGTGATGATAAAATAACGCCCCCCTATGTTCCCCGTCGGCCGAGCTTACCCATATTAAGTATCCTATTTGAGTGCCATCCGTATTTAGAAGCAAATTTAACTAGTGAACAAATCGATTATAATTTTATACGAGAGAAATCCAATAAATAAGCGATCTGCTAAAGAGTAGGCCTGAATCATATACATTAAGCAAACGGGAGTGTAACTATAATCGCTATACTTAATCAAATAAATGTGTACTTTAATAATAACTTATATTTTTTTTACATTTTCTTATAGTGAGAATATTTTCTCACCCCAGATCGAACATATCCAACAAAACTACGACACACTACAACATATCCTCTATTCACACACATGCTAGCTATAAATCGATAGTTATGAAATATATTATTATTATTTTTTTTGTTTTATTTTTTATACATTTATCCAGTAGCAAACTATTATATGTGACCTAGACATTTCCAAGCATAGTATTTACACGTTTTACTATGTTAGTGCATTACTAGTCTTTTAAGATATATATTTAACATTTATGCAATGATTTCATAACAAGACGCGGGCCTATTATTATATATTAATTATTATATATTAATATAATATATATTTATATTAAAATATATAAAAATATATATTATATCATATTATATAATTATATTAATATATATAATATATATATATATATATAATAGCTATATATATATATATATATATATATATATATATATAATAATATATATTAATATATAATATATTATATATATATATATATATTATATATTATATATATACCGTATTAATATATATATATATTATATATATTAATATATATATATATATATAATACTAATTAATATATTATATATATATATATATAATTATATATATAGAAATATATATATAATATTATATATATTATATATATATTATATATATATATTATATAGTTAATATATATATATATATATCATATAATTAATTATATATATAATATATATATATATAAATAATATAATAATATAAATATATATTATATATAATATATATATTATATATACTATATATAATGTAATCTAAGTATATATATATATATATAATTAAATATACCGTATGATATATATTATATATATTATATATCATACATATATATATTAATATATAAATATTTATAATATATAATATATTAATTATATATATATATGATATATATATTTTTTTTTTTATTTTATTATTTTACTAGTATTTTAAAAGAC
>JABUQX010120970.1:22500-45751 GCA_015478945.1 Trachelipus rathkii | reverse complement strand
CCAAGCACATAGCACCCCTTGTGCCCTACGAGAGGGCGTCGGCGCTAAATGGTGTTTGCCGGGTGCTTGTACGGCGCAGGCAAAGTTCCCCGAGCACTATACGCTACAAGCTACCGTATAGTAAAGGAAAATATAAATAAAGCAAAACCAACATTGAGGGGCGCCAAATTATAGAGCAGTCAAGCTGAATTCATAGAAAGAACATGGACAGTTTATAAAGTCTTTGGCCTTGACTCTTGACCCTATCAAAGGCCTAACGTCTAGTGTCCCGGTCGTATGAGACCAGAGCCCTCCCCGATTATGAGGAGCCAGTGCTCCAATACAAGCGCCGCGGCAATGAACCCTTGTATAGGCTGGAGTAACTGAGAGAGCCGATAAAAACAGTACTCGCCATGTCTAAACAGAACTCCCAGTTTCATTGAGGCCGCCTTAGCAACCATTGCGATGTGAGGTTTTCTATACAATTTTTTTTTTTTTTTTATGTTAGGCCCCCAAGCGATCTGTTTAATATTGGTCAACAAGGAGAGACGAGGAGAGGAGAACCCGTTCGGGGAAAGCAGCCATAGGGCCGAAATGTTAGCGGTGTGTCTTTAGAGAGAGGTGAGATTATGTATGAAGTTTTACGGCGCTTTTTTTTATTTTGTAAGAATTCTATTTCACTATTTTGTATCGGCTTTCTTAACCCTGAAATTCTAATCCAGATCAGCGAAGAATAGAATAGAAAGATTAAGACGAAATTCACCAATTCTTGAAAGCAAAAGACTAGGATCTTTACTTGAAAATTTCAGCAATTTCAAGATCATAACTGTAAATAAAAGCCTTGTGTCTTTTCAGCAATATTGATGTAGGCATAAGCATGCTTAGATCATGTGCTAGGGTGACGAAGATACATTGATGCAACAAGGCAGGAAAAAGTTAGCGAGATAAAACAGATACCCTGCAGGAAACACCACTGATTGATCAGAAAAGAAGAATGTCGTTCCCATCAACAACTAGCAGAACAATTTTAGCAATTTGAAACTAAAGCTTTTAGACTCTAATTAAGCATAAGGACGGAGCAAAAGCGAATCCCAAAGGAGGGCTGAGCTTGCCGAGAGCCCGTGCTCACGCGTGCCGATACCGCCCGATCAATATGCATTTGGATATGTCACAGCCGCCCACCACCCAAGTCTTCCCGCAGTTCCTATCGGCAGAAAACCATAAATCTGTTAGGAGTATAATAGGAAAGCTATAATCGCCCATGTAGCCATCTCTAAGTCGCCGAAAAGTCCTAACTGGCCTAAATCGACGAAATGAACAGGGGAATGAGAATTCCAGAATAGATTCTAAGAAGCTTGAGAGTTGAGAAGTGGTTTTCTTTTTTTCAAAGATCTTAGAAAGAAACAAGTTAGTAGCTATAGCGGCGATCAGTTTAGAAGGATCAGAGCCCAGCATCCTTTTTCAGAAAAGGTTTTAGGACATATGCCGCTCGCTTCCAACTACTTGAGCGCGGCATAAGTGCTTAGTATTAGAGGTTACTAGATAATTATTAGTTGGAACTAGGGGCAGCGGTTCAGCCACTGGATAAGCCCACACTTCCTCAAAACTCAGGGAGCCATGGCAAATGCCCATTCGCGGCAACGCTGCCTATCGTCCTAACGTTCATAGATATTCAGGAGCCCCATGCACTATGGCCACGACAAATTGCTATATTAACAGGCAAAGCGCATAAGGACACCTGACTGCAGCAGAGAAGGAGGAGGATAGAGCGAATGCCCAGAATCGTCCGGGCTTGAGTTAGTAGGGGGAAAATAGGAATCGCAAAAGAGCATGCATTGGCCTTCAGTTAGACGAAAGTATTAACAAACAGAATCATCTAGACATACGCCGAATAAGAGGAGCAGCGAAAGGAATGAATTCTTACAGAAGTGTTGTTAGAGATGTTTTTTGACAAGAGGAGGTAGATAGCCATTTGGTAAGTAAGTAGAGCAACCTAAGCAGAGCGTCAGCCGCACTCTTCCTGCCCCCTACCCCCCCCCCCCTCCCCTTCGCTTTAATGAAAGTGCGTTTTATGCTCTTTGAAGGCAGCTATCCTAGCAACTGATTTCTAGCTGTATATCTGCGAGCACCAACATTGGCAAGGAAGTGATACCTCGAGCAATCGAGTGCCATAGGAGAACGAGGAATTTTTCCACAAACCGAATACGCTCGACTGGTTCCTCTAAGCCTGATATGCCCCAGGACAGGAGAGAAAACAAGCACTATCGAACCATAGATTTTGGGGAGTGATCCACCGATCATTTAAATCCTTCCAAGAAGGATTATGAAAATGAAATCCATATCAACAAATTTTACAGCGTTTAACTTTTTATCGCAGAAGCTTGCAAGCGGTCTTCATGAGTCAAAGCCTGAGCTCACTCCACATTTATATGTTATGCCGCAAGAAAGCAACGCAATGCCCCCCTGATCTGCCGACCACCACGATTCACACAGTGCCCGAAAAAAACTGCGACAGCTGACAGATGCGAATAGATGTTTGTCCTATGTGATTGAGAAAGTATTAAAATTCAAGCAGAGATAGTCAAGGAGCTGTCGCGTCAGTGACTTACCGATTAGGAGGCGAAGAGCTGGCGTGATGATTATATGTATTTATATGGAGAGAGGACTTAGTGGTGAACATAAGCGTCAAGTGTAGCTTCAATGAATCGCAGTTGTGCGCCGACTAACCGGAATGTTTGTGTAGCGCTTCTTTAATTATGCTTGCTCACAGATCGTTTGCAGATATTCTGAATGATTGGTCTTATCACTCCCCACCCTAAATAGGTATTGAGAGGAACCCAACAAATTCATAGTGTTATAGTACATTGAAGATCCCCTAAATAGCAGGACCTCAGTTATTTTAATTTGAGGGAAGAACATAAACGAGTCCGGTGAGGAGAATGTAAGTGAAGCCGCGTAATCAGAAAAGGATGCGAAATCTGGTGTCTGTGAGGAGAACATGTAGGCGATGGCAAGCATAAGATTATTGTCAGTAGAGAGGAAGAAATTTAGAGCACAGAAGCATCGCCGAGTGAAGCAGATTCGAGATTCTCGCAGACGTGTTATAGGCGAGTGTTAACATCTTACATAGGCACGTACTGCGCACCCTTCAGACTGGAAATTATAAAAGTAAGTTGATAGTTGATATATTTTAAACGAGTTGAAAGGAGAATTACTTAGCCATCTGGGGTTCAGACAGAGCATAATAAGATTTAGGTTAGAGGTGTTAGAGACTGGCGTGCCGTATTGCCATGGATGCAGAGTTAGAGTGCCCAAGCGCATTGCATGTTGCGTAAAATGTACAAATGAAAGGCCAGCGCCTGCTGCCAATCTCTATCATATCTGCCTGTCTGCACAATCAGCACACAGACACACAAAAAAAAAACTAAGTTAAAAAAGGAGAGAGTGCGAGAGAGAGAGAAAAAAAAAACATAACTAGTACTAGCTATCTATATCGAATTATGATTTATTTTTGAATCTAAAAGTTTCTCATAATTATTTCCACCAATGAAGTTATCGTGCCTAAAGTATCGCGCCATAAAATCGCATACTGATACCCCAAAATGGCGATATACTTATCCGCTCTACATTCCCCTAATAATATATATAGAGGTATATATATATCATATATAATATATTATATATATATATTTATATATATATATATATATATATATATAATATATAATTATATATATATTATATATATTATATAGTTATAAATATATAAAATATATATATATATATCATATATATATATATATATTTCTAATATATATGTATAGTATATATATATAATAATATATAATATTATGGGTAATGCTACGATTACCCAGAAAAACGAGGCCTCGCATACCGATACCGATATCCGAATACTACTATTTTTAGCAGGTGGCCATCTGTCCCTGAATTTTGATGACCGATACCGAGTAGCCGATACTGATATCTTTCTAATATAAATAATAAAAACTACACCCCTCAATGTGTCCAATAGATAGAACACATTTGTGTTTTGATGCTGTAATGGTATGGCTAAACTCCATGATTGCATTCCCTGTTACCAAAAGAAAATACTTAGTATCGTATATTCACATGACTTTTGGCTTGTCCCAAGAGATGACTATAAATTTAATTTCTCTTAATAAATTAAAATTAGATCTTTAACGGACCTAAATAAATGCCCAAATGTAATATTAATACTTTTTTATGTTTGTGTTTTATTACAAAAATATTTCCATTTCCATTTAAAAATTCACGATTGAGTTTAGAAAAGTTTTAGCTGCATAGCTAACTTTTATGTTTTTACATGATTACAATTAACAAGAAGATTCTTTTTAGACTAAGGCCTTACAATATAAAGAAATAAAAAAATAATTGAAAAGAGACCCTCAATTAATGCATTTTGTTCCGAAAAAATTAATAAAAAATTAAACAATAGAAAAAACGCCTTAATCCCTCTCCATCATGACGCTGGAATAATCCTATTTCTTTTGAATCTAAAGTCAATGCTATTCACCAAAATTCAAAAATTCACAAATTGTGTTGAATAAAACATTAAGCTTTCACTAGTTCTGGGCTGAGAGACTGTTTTTCTTTTTTTTTGCCGGTGTCCTATGTTTACATTCTACCTCACTATAAATAGCGCTCTCCTCTCGACTGATGAAGGATTCCGGTGCTGATAATATATATTCCTGCCCAAGCACTGATTAAAAATTGAAAACCTAGCGCCCATTCTTTTTTCATTTGCCAACCGGCAATGAAAGGATTCTACTATCTGTAGGCAGCATCTTCCTCCCCCCATGGCTTTTTTCGTAGAGGCCTTCATATCCATCTTTCACAGACTTGCCCAAAATTGAATTGGTTTTTTGCCTACCTTTGATGATCTAGTACTACCACGTTCCAGTTTTTACGCTATGAGGTTCCCTGGTCTGTGCATTTCCTTTGAAGGATTGAATGAGATGTCAAATGCAATTTTCGGCCTTCATGAACCCTCCCTATTCAAACTGTCTAACATATCCAAAATCCTTCATCCTTTTCAGTAGGTGTTTATTTTGCCCTAGAAAAGCCTACCACCGTCAATGGTACAGGGTTGCCCCAGATAAGATCGGCTTACCACTTCTCTATGTGCTTTTTTTTTTTTTTATTTGTTCAAGCCGCAGCAAGCCTTTCCTCGGTTAGTGCTATTTTAACGGCATTACTAGAAGATGGTTTCAGCCCGCCATCGGAATACTCCGGTGCCACTATATCACTTAGATTTCTTTCTCTGTTTAAGGACATTCCTTATTAGAACCTTTTATTTAAATTATATTTTTTTACAGTTGTCACCCGCCCGCCCTCACGGGGTGCAGAACCCTATTCCAGGAAGGTGGAGGTGTCTGACAACGCCCTCAAAAAGTCCATCTAAACGCCAAATTACGCAGTCATGAAGCCACAGACGCAGGCCTTTTAAAAGTGAGCGGCAAATAAATTGATGTAGAAACACAGAATGATTGGAAAGAGAATTTTCTGCTCCCGAGGTGGCAGGAAAGAAAAGAAGCACCGCAGCGAACAGACCTAGAGTTACCAATGTCAACACATAAAAAACTCACTGCTGCCGACACAGCAACCCCTTGTCGATGCCTACTGAGGGCGTCGCTTTATAAGGTCGCGTTAGGTAACGCGAGTAGATAGTTCCCTCGAGCACTCTGCCCTCTACAGTACCTATAAGAAAATGGAAATATAAAGCCCACAACATCGCGCAGCATATAGTAAGGACAGTCAGAGTAGCAAACTAGTAAAGCTCAGCGACAGTTTTATAAGTCTTTGCGCCTTTGACTCGCACCCTTATACCAATAAGCCGCGATGCAGCAACGATTTGAAAAGCGACGAGCCCCCCGCCCCCCCACAGATTTATGAGAAGCCCAGCTACTCCTATAACAAGGGCGGGCGGATGCAGACCCTTCTATAGGTGCCGAGTAACTGAGAGGCGCAAAAAAAAGGTCCGCACCTCTAAACAGAACCCCACGTTTTCTTAGAGGCCGCCCAATTAGCAACCACTTGATGATATTTGAAGGGTTTTTCAAAACATTTTTTTGTTTTATGTTAAGGGCCAAGGATGTTATATTTATATTTAATATATTTATAGCAAGCACGATGGTGGAGGGGAAAAAACACAGTCGAAAGAGATAGAAAAGCTTTAAAGTCTTAGAGCAGACTACGCGCCAGCAATGACCCGACCCGACGTCCCCGGCACCCTCTTCCCGGCCTCCCGTCCAAATACATTATCTCTGCCGTATTTTTAATGCATCACACAAAAATACTATATATTAGTTATAATATTTAGTTTAAGTATATATATATTATATTATATATATATATATATATATATGTATAATATATATATAAACTATATAAATTAGTATAATATATATATATTAGTTTATTATAATATATATAATAAGTAAAAGTTCTCTTCGAAAACGGGAGAAATGATTTCTCATTTATAACTTATTATGTAACTGATGTAAGTAAGATTTTGTAGCATGCTTGAATAATGCGGTTTTTTTTTTAAAAGATATTAAATAATTTAACAAAGCTTGAGACGACCCAACCCTGAAAAATTCTATTTTTCCATAGAATCAGCCGAGAATAGAATCGGAAAATGGAATACACCTAATAGACGAGAGCGTCAATTAACTAGAAGTAAACGCAAGGTGAGAGCAGAATTGCATTTAGATATCTAGCCTAAGTTTGTAAGAATGTTAACTCAGCGGTGTCAATGTACAACATCGAAGCTATAAAGTGGAAAAAGAGGTATAGATCTGACATCAGGTAAGCAATGGGAAATTTTTGTGTATTTTGATATATAATAAAGGAGTGCAGAAATATAAATTAAGTAATTGCGATATTTAATTATAAAACAGAATATATATACCCTGGTGGCAAATCCAAATACATCAATATTGATATACATCAAAAATTTTAATATTATTATTAGAATAATTATAATAGATAAAAATTCTAGCGTCGCCGACAAAACACCCCGGAATGTTTCTCATATAATCAACAACAGCCAACATGAGATCTACGACCGATTTTGAAAAGCAAAGCCTTAAAATGAACAATAAATGTAAGCCCAATAGAGACAGAAGAATAAGGGAAACCCAAAAGGATGGGGAGCTTGCTTTACACGAGAGCCCTCACAGTTGCACGTACTTTGATGCTCCTATTACCCGCTGAGGTACTCATAATTATCTGATTTGGCAATATATATAATGTCACAAAGCTAGTACTAAGATCACTAAGTTTTACGTTTACCTACGTAGTTCTATTACTCTCTAAATATATGTATTGCGTGCCGGAAAACCAATAATATTACTGTTATATAAATTATTTAAGGACATAAGTTATTACTAGCCAGTATAACTTGATCTTGAGCACACCGGCAAAGTACCATTAACACTATATAGGCCTAATTCAGAAATGCAAATAACTTAGTGAGAGAAATAGAGTGTAATTCCAGTATGATCTAAGAAATAGTGAGAGTCATTGCATAGTAAGTGGTGATTACTAGGCAACTTCGATAGATTTGATTGAGCGTTTGGGAATTGGCAACGAAGAACAGCCGATAGTTAGCCAAGGCACGGTTGCATTTCTTGCGGCTGATAAGATGAGCTACTGGTTACGTCCGTGGCTCATTGCTATTTGAAAATTCTCGATTATTTCAGGGCAAAAATAATAGGACGGCGTGAACATATGTGTATGCATATGCGCGCGCTCTCTCCAAGTATATATATACTGTGTGTTATTTACTGATGTAATAATATATAAACGTTTAAGCATTGGAATGATCCACTTGAGACCCATCAGCAAGGAATTTAAGTACCGCCAAGATGGAATGGACGTTCAGTGGGCTCTCTTCGGTGTCATGGAATCTCGTTGGGGCGCGATCTTCGTCAAGCCACACGGACAGCACACTTCCTTCAAAACTACTGTCGAGACAGGACATGCCAGTCCGAGGCCACCCGCGCTTCCCACCCTAAGCGCGGTATATCACTTTATTATTCTCAGGTCCGCCAGCTCACTGCCTCCCGTAGTTTCAAATGAAATGCACAGGCTAAAGCACCATATTGCACTACGGACATCCTGCACCGCTCAGCGTCGCAGGGCAAGTGCGAGCAGGAGGAATGAGGCCCCTAATCGTATCCAGATAATTCATAGAATCCAAGAATATGAGAGACAAAATATAAGACAAAAATTTATGAGCTATATTATATGAAAACTGCCAGATGCCATAACGAAGGATGTATTAGGTGAACCTATTCTAGAGCTGGACATTTGATATAAAACAAGCTATTATACAACAGAAGACTCAACATCCAAGTATGCGTAATCGGCAACTTTTTCTCTTCCTGTCGTATTGGAAGGTCTCTTTAAACATAAGTTAGACACGCGTGCTGAACTGTAAGAGCTGATCATTGGTTATAGTACGATTTAGGGGCTATCGATGATTTACAGCTCAAAGCGCTGTATGTATGTCTGATTATTGTTAACTATTTTTATTTGGTTAACATTCCCTTTTATAAAGTGGTGTAAGAGAAAGTGCTCCGCATTAGAGCTACATAGAGATAGATATTTGTCTCTATATAAGTTATTTATATGCCGCCCTCATTAGAGAGACTATATATATACTCATATATATATAAGAGTATGAATTTAATAGATATTATTATTATTTTCGTTATATTATTATTATTATTAAATAGGTGGTTCTAAGCTATATATATATATACTATACTATATCTATATATATATTTCTTACGTATATATAGTTTCCGTTGTGCTCGAAAATATAGAGAGTGTGGGTGGGTGCGCGTAATGAATATACCCATGTCTTAATTTAGAAAATTATACTGGGGCGGCCCAAAAAAATATTTGTTTCAGTATTATTATTTGTGACTAACTTAGTATTTAATTTATCTTAGACTTATTATCTTAGATTTTGATAAATATATATTTTAGGCAAGAGTGATAGCGATATACTTATTATGTATAATATAATTATAAATAATTTATTATATTATATCTTGAGAAACTATTATAATTAGTAGATAAACTGTAATCATTTTTTATATTATCCATTATTATTATATTCATCCTATTATTATTATAATGTGATGGTATTAATAGAGTGAGTGAGAGCTTATATTCGTCCTATACTAAAAACTTTTTATTTTATTATTATCTATGAAATTTGCGCACTATTATTAATTATTATAATATTATAATTATTATAATTATCTCTTATTATTATTATTATATATTTGATTATGTTTTTCTCGTTCTTCTCTCCTCTTATTATTTTTTTATTTTTTTTTTTTAGATGTTGCCAATACTCACGGGCAAGGCCTTTTTCAAGTGAAAATAAGTCTAATTTGTAAGTCTTATAATTATTTATAAATTCAAGATATTTACTGAAGTCATTTCTTGTCAGCTTATAAAATTCTCCTATTATTATTATTATTATTATAGTTATTATTATTATTATTATTATTATTATTATTATTATTTTATTATATTATTATTAAATCTTTAATTTCTCTTCGAAACTCTTTTGCTTATCGAAGTGGGTTCATTTAATGACAGCCATAAAAAAAAAAACGATTTTAAAAATAAAAACGATATCCCAACCTTATAACACAAAAATTCTCAAGATGTCCAAACCTACGTTTTTTTTCAACTAGAGTTTACCAAAAGTGTGGACTCTAACTGTCTATCTCAATAGCTATATATGTTTGCTAAATCTTTAGCGCTATAGAAGCCCAACGCAATAGGAGTCACAAACCCCATATATCAGGCCAAAATCATTAATCTATTATTTCATTTTGCCTAAAGATTTGAAAACCCCAACTTTTTCATTTTTATATGTTAGTAATTTTATGCCCTTGCATCATTTTAAAGCGAAAACGAAAACTACGTCAGCATATAGGCAGGGGAAGTAGGCAGCATTGTTCGCGGAGGTCGAGCAAAGCTTTAAAAAAATTAATAGCTTGCATATGGAAAGCAGCGTATGCTGGGCCGATCAGTAATTTTTACTAATAGCGAGCGTAAAGTGTTTCGGTGATGTATTTATAGAGAAAGAACGACTTATGGTAGCTCGTTATTGCAAACCTATTATGGTCAAGTGTGGTTCAAGAAATCGTTTTGTGTGAAACAACGGGCCTTTATCCCGTGAGACCGGAAAAATGGGTGTATTAAATTATCTTTTATAATACGGAGAGGGATAATGTGTAGGGCTTAATTTTAATCAGTTGGTCCAGAGCTATTCGTATGAGAATACTGAAATGATTCGCTACTGGCTGCTCTTCTGGCTCTTGCACACATCCCAAAACTACAATCAGCTACGAGTAGGATCAATCCAAAACAATTCCAGTCTTTGTGTACATAGAAAAATTACCTCATTAAACATAGCTAGGAGCCTCAGTATTTAGTTACTTTAGGATAAAGAAGGCAAAAATATAAACCCCCAGAGTCTTCTGTGCGAGTAAAGTATAAGTAACGTAATACTCTTTGGCTATACATCAATAAAATATAATGGTCGTCTATGAAAATTCTGTTATCCGTTTATTATTTTTAGTGTGTCTGAAGCAACAGTACTGAGGCTCAGTAAGCGGTGTGTAGTTGTGATGCTATGTAAAACAATTATAACCATTCTACCCTGCTACACGTCTCGTGCAATACTATCGAATCTCCTTAAACCTATCGAATTCTTGCTCTGCCTGCTGATCCCATATTTTTTACATTTTTCTCTAACATCACTAATATGCAAGCTCTTTCGCTTAATTTACTATGCAAGTACTGCTTACATTCTAAACCTAACCCAGAACAGTTAGAGATATTTTCACTCGTCTTTCTTATTGAACTATACTTACTACCATCTTAGATAATATCATTTCACTAGGAGACTATGTTATTTATAATTATCTACTTTCTTTCTATTTAATACTGCCAGGTCTCTATATTTTTTATGTGATGTTCTTAAAAAATTCAGTATTCTCATTTCTAGTAAAAATTCAGGAGAAAACTTGCTTGTGGCGCATCTCTTAAACTGAATAATTATTTAAGACTTTCAAAACATGGCAGAATACCTTGAGAGCGTACCGAATCATATTTCAGCATTCCTCATACGACTACTGGGAGTCAACCTAATTAAAAAGAACCTGACACACTAATATCCGGCCGATTCGTGATTACCCAACCAATTCTATTGAACACAACGATTCAACTCCATCAGTTTATCACTCACCCACTAGATATCCTTCTCTATCTATTACGATAAATCTTAACAACTACCTTCGCTCCTAATTTGCCGTAAATCTGTAACCCACAACCTTATATCATAAATCTCTTAACTTTATTAAATACTTCTCTTCCAACCACTCCAATCCTGCCTCTAACGCGTTTTTACATCTAGCGCCCACTTTGAATAACGAGTCAGATTATTAATTATTAGTATATAATAATATAATATAATTAATATACAATATATAGTATATGTGTGTATGTGTGTGTTGTTATTTCAATTTTATTGCTTGCCAATATATATATTATATATATATATATATATATATATATATATACTCTAGGTATAGGTAATTACAATATATAATATATAATATCACTATAGTTAATGGAATAATGGCGGAGTGATAACCTATATATATATATTTATAATATGTTATATGTATTTACAGTTGACTGGCCGTTTGAAGATCATGTACTATAGACAATTCAGCAATTTCATGGTCATTGTAATCTCTCCTCTCCTCCCGTCATTTCTCCAATATATGAGTTTATTCCTATTGACCGCACCCATTTCATTGGACTGAGCGTAAGATTTGGAACTAAGGACCAATCATATAAACTTTTTATTATTAATTATCGACAATTGACTGGCTGTTTACTTCAGTTTATCGCTTTCATAACTTTCCTTGCACTATTTGAATCGCGCGTGGGCGGATCCTTGGTGAATCCGTTGACGGCTTAGAAGCCTAAAGTAATTAACTACACACTGTGTCGAAGACATGACATTTTTTATTTTATTTTTTTTTTTTTTTTATTAGAATCAATCGATTTTCTTGAAGTCTCTTTCTATGCACGGCGCTTTTAGTGTATCTTACTTGCATTTTCTTCGATCTAGAATCTCATATTCTCCTCGCCTCACTACATACCTCTTATTGTGACTCTATACTACTTAATAATTATCCTGCTAGCATCGTTGCCTGTATTAATTATTTATACTCATGGCCTATTCTAGCTGACTTAGAAGCGAACAGTACTCGATATATTCTTATAATATCTGCCAGATAGTGATATTATATAATAGTTAAAATAATATATTCTATCGTTTTTCTATTTATCACTCATCATTAGCCACTATATTATTCAGTATCAGTAACTAAGTAAATACGTTGCAGATAAATCTCTCGACGGAGTCAATTATTGCGATTGATACTATTGATTCTTTCAATTACCTATATATTAATATTACATTGTATCACAAGTGTCTTATAGGCCCTTTTTTTTGTCGTTTTTTTAAATCTATTTAACTAGTTTGCTACACCCTTTTTAGGTCAACAATTTACATATATCTGTAGTGTGCGAGATCTTGTTCATAATTACATCTGATCATATTCATTTTCATTTTACTCGTTTGTAATTCATTTTCTTTATATGTTTATTAATTATTTTACTTGTTTGTTGTGCTTAATATGGTGACAATGTAATTTAATGCAAATATATAATAATACTATATAATTTTAGTTATTCAATGTTAACTTATTTAACATCACAAATGACATATTAATTGTATGATGCTAACATGTTATTTCGAAATTCCGTATGGTTTTTTATTCATTAAATAAGATCTTTTTATTCTGATTTATAATCATAGAAGTTGTTATTCCTGATTTTTTTTTGTTTTTTTATGTAGTTGTTACAATATTTGTGGTTCATTAACATGAAACATTATTAAAAATAGCACAAAAGTTCAAAAAGGTTTGATCATCCCTGGGCTTGAAGGTCAGAGATAAAAACCTATCGAGATTCCCATGATTTATAAATATGATCCACATTCTATGTATAAATACATAATAAACTTATACATCCCCGGCTCTAAGTCATTTAGAAGTTTAATGTTTTGCATCATTATCCTTTAAAAAAATATCTTAACACATCTCTTATCAAAGTTTGATCGCAGGGATAATTCGCTCTCTTCGAAATTGTAATCCATTTTTAAAGTTAATTAAAATGAAACTTCGGTTTGAGTTCTAAAGTTGAGTATATCCAATCAGTATATAATTTTGTGAGAATATTTAGTCTGGTCAACCAAACACTAACATAACTTTTCACTTTGGGCAAAAATATATCCTACTAAGATCGAATTAATATGGTGGAAAAGATATGCACTGTGATTATATAGTTTTAGGCTCATGTATAGTAGCAGTTAATGCGCGTGCGTGTCCGTGTGTGCTGTTTTAAGATACTTAACAAAATAACTAACCGAAAAATGTACATTTTTAGTAACAAAAATAAAACATGAATTTTTACAGATATTTTAAAAAGATTAATGCACATTTCATCTGTTTACATTTGAATTAGCTTTTTATCTTAAAAATATATGTATTCTGAATCCTTGAAATTCACTCAAAAGGTTACGATATACGAGGATAGTCATGAATCGGTTATGTTCAATACGCTTGACGGCTTGAGAAAACTCGTTAAATTCTTTAAACAAGCTAAATAAAGTCTCATTCGGTGTTTCTCGACGTGTGCTATAAATGAAACAGAAAACGATACTTACCTCCCCGTAATAATTCCCCATTTCACAACATACTAACACTTTGATATATATATATATATATATATATATATATACATATATATATATATATATATATTATATATATATATATATATATATATATATATATATATATATATATATATATATATATATATATATATATATATATATATATATATATATATATATTTGCATAAAAATCCTATCACATAGAACTACAACATGTATTCACACAAATACCAAATTAAATGAAAGGAGTTTGAAAATTTCTAACTGTAAGGGCGAAAGACTTTAAAAATCTTTTCAGAATTCTCCCCCGTGTTTAGCAATATCACCTACTTCCTTCCAATCTTAAAAGTTGTAGACAGGCTCCAACCTAATTATTAATTTTAGATTTTTATTTATTATCAATATTTGATTGCTTATAATGCACTAAAAAAAAATTTTTTTTTAAATTTAAATTAAAATTAACAAACCTTAATATAATGGCAGATCGTTTAAATCTTGTAACACTAAGTATACTAATCCTGATATTTTGTTTATGAGGTACATATACTAACAATTAGGGGTTGACCAGTTATCCGCGTTTTTTTGAATATCCGCATCCGCATCCACGGATACTGATATTAATTTTATGCCGATTGCGAAAATCAGGAATCCCCTATAACAAAGTAATGAGGGTTTAAAATACCAATATGCAACTTATCAGTTATGAAATTTAAATATTAAATATAAATAAAAAAATCAAAAATAAATAAATAAATAAAATAAAATAAATAAATAAATTTAACAAAATAATCCATAAATGATAATTAAAGTAATAATATCAAAATTAATAAAGCAGCTTATATAAAATAATGATGTAAGAAAAATATAGATAAAAAATAAACAGTGACATAAATAAAACATAATAATAATAATAATAATAATAATAATTGACATAAAAGTAAAAAGCTCAGTTATAAAATAACAAATAAAATTTCTTTTAATTGCATTTCTCCGTATATTTTAAAGAAACACAGATCAGATGATAAATTTAAAACTTTTTCCATATTGATAGTGGTTGGAGGAAGAGGTTGGAAGGGGTAATATGAGTTGGGTTTACGTTCAATACCCTGGTTCAATATAGATACTGGAAAATGATGATTAATTTAGTTCATATATTCTTGGTTCCTCTATTTCTTAGTTTTTATTTTTTTTTTCATTTTTACTTATCACCACAGCTCACGGACAGAGCCCTAATGGAGTAATGGAGGAGAGGGTGTTAAATAATATTAAAAAGATGATGCAAGTGAGCACAGACGCAAGCTTTAAAGGAGTGAGATTGAATTCGACAGGAAGCACAAAAGATGAAAGAGAATCTCACAGGACAGTGGTGATTTTGGAAAGAAGAAAGAACAGCAGTGAACAAGTCTATATAGTTCCAAATGTCCAAAAAAATTTGCGACGACGCTGTACCCTTTGGTCAACGAAGGTGTCATAATGATGATGGCATACGAGTGGTCAGTTCCTTCCAGCACATGCCGCTGTAGTACCTATAGAAAGGGTAAAATTAATTGGAAAGTAAAGAAAATTTACAAGCTTTAGACCTTTGACTCAACCCTATCCAAAAGACTATAGAAATCTGAGCTCCCTCCCCTCTTAGATATGAGAGTAGTAATCCATACATGGACGGATGAGACCCTTGTTTAGCTTGAATAACTGAGAAGAGGGGAAAAAACTAGTAACCTAAACAGAAACCCCAACTTATTTGAGGTTGCTGTTGCAAAACGTTGTGATAGATTACCAAGACATTTTGTTGGTTTATGTTAAGGACAAGGATGTTTATATTGTTAATAGGAGAAAAAGGATGACCATCGAAAAAGGTAGAAAATTTGGAAAATGTTTCTGAGTTGTACATTTAGCGCAGGAATAGCTATGTTATATCAATGGAAACTCCGATGAAACTACCAGAAGGTAAGCTTAGGTTAGGATGGAGCTGTCGAAGAGAAGACATTAAAATTGTGGGTTATAAGGTTATATGGTTGTGCTCAGATTTACCAATAGGAAAGAAGTTGGGGAATTTATGGATAGAATGACTAGTGTCACACGAAAAGCCCAAAAATTATAACATTGGATTGAATTACTATATGTAAATATATTTATACCATGTAGTAGCGTTCCAATAATAATAATAATAATAATAATAATAATAATAATAATAATAATAATAATAATAATAATAATAATATAATAAAATAATAATAATAATAATAATAATAATAATAATAATAATAATAATAATCCAATTTTCATAAAACTTACATGAAATGCTAAAAATGACCTGAAAAGAAGGAAAAACATAAAAAGAAGCTTGAGAAACGACCATGAATAAGTAATAAGTTGCAATATAACAAATGCATTGCACACGAACCTTTATTTCTCAAACCATGAAAGCTTGAAAAATAATATAAAAAAAAGAATCATCTGTGAAGTATAATAACACTTTGGGAAAATGATTAAATTTAATTTTACGTTATATAAATATCAAATTAAGAGACACAATAACTATTTTAGGGTCATTTCTTATGGTTTCTTTTACTTTTTTTTTCATTTTAGCTCATTTCATTTTAAGTTTCATTAAAATTGGTTGGTGTTGTACTTTTGATAATTTCTTTTATATACAAATGCTGTAAATATTAAATATGGAGGCCACATAACTTTTTTCAGATTATTTCTCACGTTATTTTTCTTATTTTATTCTATTTTTTTTTTTTTTTTTGTTCATTGCAGTTCATTTCAAAAACTTCATGTAGAAATTTCATATAGATCGTCTGGACCATGGAAATTAAGTATAATAATAATAATAATAATAATAATAATAATAATAATAATAATAATAATAATAATAATAATAATAATAATAATAATAATAATAATAATAATAATAATAATAATAATAATAATAATAATGATAATAATAATAACGTTGTGGAAGTCAACTCTTTAAAAACTCAGCTTCTTCACATCTCCCTTTCCTATCTCCTTCGACGGCCCTAACTTCTCATTTGTGAACAATATACACATTCTTGGACTCAACATAAACAATAAATTATCTTGGAAAACTCATGTCACAACGGTTGCTAAGGTTGCTTCAAAAAACTGGGGGTCTGCTCAGGTTGGAGAATATTTTCTTCCCGTCAGTTAACCCAGTTGAATAAGGGTTTTATATGCCCTTATTGTATTTAGTATCGTTCTCATATTGGAGGTCTCCGTTTCCACCCTCATTTTGTATAAGGTTGAGTCTAAGGCTAAAAAACACTAGTAAACTGTCACTTACTTTCAAACTTTCTTGACCCTCTATCTCTGTGACGTGACTCTGACGCACCATCTCATTTCTATAGGTACTGCAAGGTCAGGTGCTCGGGGGAGCTGACCTCTCGCATTCCAAAACCACTGAGCCGTCCTCTTAAGATAAGGAGTGCCTTGCTTACACATGAATTTTTCTTGAATATTGCAAAATTCAGGCTTGCCCGTTGTGGTGCTTCCTTTTTTTCCAGCCACCTCCATTCTGTGAAACTCTCTGCCATCTTTTATTTTTCCTGTTATATTTAATCACCCACCCATCAAGGTGTCCGTCTGCTCTCACCTGACAGATATGAGTTAGATTGGGCTTGGGTGGGTTTCATTTAATATTATATATATATATATATATATAATATATATATCATATATATATATATATATATATATATATATATATATATATATATATATATATATATATATATATATATATATATATATATATATATATATATAATATATTATATTATATATAATACAGAATTCTTGTATATATATATATATATATATATATATATATATATATATAATATATATATATATATATATATATTATTAGTATTCTATAATCTATATATATATATATATATATATATATATATATATATATATATATATAATATATATATATATATATTATATATATAATATATATATATATATATATATATATATATATATATATATATATATATATATATATATATATATATATATAATATATATATATATATATATATATATATTATATATATATAATATAGTAGTATTCCTACAGTCTCGGCTGCCACTTTTGGAATACGGGCGTAGCGTATTCTTATCAGCTTTAGCTGATAAGAACTGATAAGAACCCATGTTTTTGAGATAAGATAATTGAAATGTCATGTTAATTTTTTATTTTTATTCACGCGCGCGCGCACGACACAGCACACGCACACACACACACACACACACACACACACACATATTATTATTATTATTATTACATCGAAAAAATTGAGATCACGCAGTGATCTCAATTTTGAGGTGCCTTGTGCTCACCATCCGACTCCGACTCCGACTCCGGCTCCGGCTCCGACTCCGACTCCGGCTCCGACTCCGGCTCCAAAACGCAAGCATGCCTCTCTGACTCTGCCAGCGCGAACGAATCTGGTTCAGCCCCTGAAGTTTTTTCTTATTCTTATTTTTATTATTATTATTATTATTATTATTATTATTATTATTATTATTATTATTATTATTATTATTATTATTATTATTATTATTATTATTATTATGAAATGATTTTTTGGCTCCAGCTCCGGCTCAGCCTCTGAGTCCAATATATATATCTACAATGGTTAGGGTTATCGTATCAGGCTAAAATTTGGAGGGGTGTTAGATGGTGACGTAACCTCGTCGTAGACGAGGTTACGTCCCCGTGGGTCCCCCGAAGGGGGACCCCACCCCCTTTAAAAATCGAAGTGTTCGTAATTGGCTGAAATTTGGTGAGAGGATTCAGAGTTGAATTTCTAGAAAGACTTGGTATGGGAATCTGATGAGTTGGCTCCGGCACCGGTGCTGGAGCCACTGCGGTGCCGAGTTAATAAAAATTCGTATAACAACAATGTTGGTGCCCTTATAAGGGTTATCGAGACCGTAGATCTCGAATATGATGGTTATAAGTCCGTATAGGGTGTCTAGCACCCCCCATTAGGGGGGTCCCGACTGAAAAAAAGAGCACAGAGTGCAAAACAGAGGTCGAAGGAGGAATGAAGAAGGATGAAAGATGAATAAGGAGGGAAAGAATGAAGAAGGAGTCTGACTCAGAAGAGTAGGAGTTGAACCAGCTGCACGGTGCTGGCTCCGGGGTTGCGTGCCGAGTTATTAAACTATTTGTGTAATGATACAATATTGGTGTCTTTATATATGTTATTGGGTCTGTAGATTTCGAAAATAATGGTTTCAGAACCATCAAGAAAAAAATAATAAAAAATAAATAAATAAATATATAAAATTAAAATAATTTTATGTTTATAACTTACAAATTTACGTTTTTTCATACCCTAAAGCAGTAAATCAGTAAATCAACCCACAGTCCAAGCACCCTCCTGTCCAGTCGTGATCTATTGATCTTTTGATCTATTGATCTATTGATCTATTGATCTATTGATTAAGGTCAAATTTTTACTAAATTGTAACGTTTTACATTAACCCTAAATCAGTAAATCAGTAAATCAAACCCATCCATCCAGCCCTCCTCCTGTCCAGTTGTGATCTATTGATCTATTGATCTATTGATTAAGGTCAAATTTTTTACTAAAAATTGTCATGTTTTACATACCCTAAATCAGTAAATCAGTAAATCAAGCCACTAAACCTACCATCCTGTCCAATCATGATACTATTGATCTATTGATCTATTGATCTATTGATCTATTGATTAAGGTCAAATTTTTTTACTAAAATTGTAACGTTTTACATACCCTAAATCAGTAGATCAGTAAATCAAACCACAATCCAAGCACCATCCTGTCCAGTCGTGATCTATTGATCTATTGATCTATTGATTCAAGTCAAATTTTTACTAAAATTGTAACGTTTTACATACCCTAAATCAGTAAATCAGTAAATCAAACACAATCCAAGCACCCTCCTGTCCAGGCCTGATCTATTTGTCTATTGATCTATTGATTTCAAGAGGCCAAATTTTTACTAAAATTGTAACGTTTTACATACCCTAAATCAGTAAAGCAGTAAATCAAACCACCATCCAGCCACCCTCCTGTCCATTCTTGATCTATTGATCTATTGATCTATTGATTCAAGTCACATTTCGAGTATCATTTTGGATAAACATAACATAAAATCAAGTTCCTTATACAAAGATCATCAATTTATGTTGACGTAAAAACAAAAGTTTTCCACATTAAATAAAGGCTTAACTTAGCATCATCTGAAACCTATGACTATAACCGCCCACCGAAAACCTAACACATCTTAAACAGGAATAAATGGTTACGTTATACAAAAGTTCCATATCTTAACACACAAGTAAAAGTAACTAACACATTCATACAAAACGCAACGCTATTCACAACCTTGTCAACATGTCTCTAACATAACAATGTTAATTTTAACATTAACATGGTAATATTTACTAAAATTTATCACTACCTTGTGTAATTATCATACAGAGCAGCGAAAATATGCTAACGTAACAAGTTTTTACATCAATAAAGCTAACATAGCATTACGAGAAACTAAAGAATATAATATACAACGTCAAAACCTGACACATCTTAAGCAAAAATAAACTGCTAACATTAACAAAGGTCCAAACTTAATAAACAGTAAAAGTAACTAACAAGGCATACAAAAAACATAATCCATTCACATTTTATCAAACATATCACCAACATGCAATGTTAATTTATCATTAACATAGTAATATTTACCAAAAAATTTATCATAACGCTGACGCTAACCATCATAATACCTAACGTGTAAAGACAAACAAAGTAAAGTTTTAACCTCAGTAAAGCTAAACTATGACATAACTACCTAAACACACAAACAACCGATGAATAAACAGCTGTATTAACAACTTATTCCAGTAAAGCGAACATCGAGGGAAGTAAAACCCAATAGTGTGCAAACATACACAGTTTTGTCCAAACATAACATAAAAATAACAGTTTTATCCAAACATACATAAAAATAAGTTCTTTGGAATAAAATGTCATAGTAAATTGTAATAGTTCACCCGATTTTAAAGCTGTAAATCAGTAAATCAAAACGCATCAGGCGCCAATCCTACCCTCCTAACCACCTAGCCGTGACCTTATGATCTATCGATCTAGTGATTCAATCACATTTCGAGTATCAATTTCGGATAAAACAGTATACAAAAATAAGTTCGTTTATATACTAACGCAACGAATATATGCTAACGTAAACATTGTTTTTACATATTAATAAAGCTAACATAGCAATATTACCAGGACTAAGAATATAATGCAGCAATGACAAAACCTAACACACCTTACGCCGAATAAACTACTAAATTAACAAAGTTCAATACTTTACAAACTAAAGTACCTAGCACAGCGTACAAAACGTACCCAATTCACACTTTTTCAAACATATCTCTAACATATTATTGTTAATTTTACAATTAACACCATTGATTTACTTGCATTTCGAGAACATTTCGGATGAACAGTAGGCCAAAAATGAGTTCTTTTATATACTCACAGCGAATATATGCTACATAACAATGTTTTCACCATTAATAAAGCCAACATAGCATCATATGAGCACTAAGAAAATAATGTACAATGACAAACTTAACACAACTTACGCACTAACAAACAGTTAACATTAACAAAGTTCCAACCTTAACACCAGTAAAAGTAACTAACATGGCATACAAAAACGTAACCTATTTCCACTTTTTTCCAAGCATATTTGTAACATATTAACGTTAATTTTTACATTGACACAATAAAATGAATAAATTTAACAAAAATTTATCATAACCATGTCCTAATTATCATACAGACCAACGAATAACTGTTAACATAACAAAGTTTTATACCAAACATACATAAAAATAAAGTTCTTTATTAAAATATCACAGCAAATTGTAATAGTTTACTGATTTTAAAGCAGTAAAATCAGTAAATCAGTAAAATAAACCTCAACCCTCCCCACCCTCCCACCATGAACCTTTTAATCTATTGATCTATTGATTCATGTCATAATTTCGAGTATCATTTCGACTAAACATAACAAAAAGTTTTTTTGTATACTAACTGAACCGAATATATGATAACGTAACAAAGGTTTTTTTGGCATTAAATAAGCTAACATAACATACCTGAACTAAGAATATAAATGTACAACAACAAACCTAACACACCATACGTACGAATAAACTAATAACACTGCTAACATTAACAAGTTCCATACTTAACAACACTAAAGTAGCTAGTAAGCGTACATAACGTAACCCATTCACACTTTTTCAAGCATAACTCTAACATATCATTGTTAATTTTACATTAGCACTATTGATTTACGTCGCATTACGAGTATCATTTCGGAAACATAGCACAAAGATGAGTTCTTTATATACTAACCACGATATATGCTAACATAAGCAATGTTTTCAACATTAATAGCTACATAGCATCATATGAACTACGAAAAATAATGTACAACTACAAACTTAACACAACTTATGCGCTAATAAACAGTTAACATTAACAAAAGTTCCACACTTAACACCAGAAAAGTAACTAGCATTGCATAAAACGTAACCTATTCCTACTTTTTTCCAACATATCTCTAACATGTTAATTTTTTACATTGACACAGTAATATTTTAACAAAAATTTATCATAACCATGTCTAATTATCATACGACCAACGGATAACTGTAAACATAACAAAGTTTATCCAAACATAACATAAAAATAAGTCTTTGAATAAAAATCATAGTAAATTGTAATATAGTTTACTGATTTTAAAAGCAGTAAATCGTAAATCAGTTAAACAAATCCGTCAACCCCTCCCACCCCTCCCACCATGACTTTTGATCTATTGATCTATTGATTCATGTCAAATTTCGAGTATCATCGACAAATAACAAAATAAGTTTTTTGTATACTAACTGTCGAATATATGCTAGCGTAGCAAAGTTTTTACATAATAAAGCTAACATAACATAACCTGAACTAAGAATATAATGTCAACGACACTAACGTACCATACGTAGAATAACCTACTAAACTTAACAAACTTCCGCATTAACAACAAGTAAAGTACCTAACACCTTTTCGTACAAAACGGAAAACTTGTTACGTCAACATAAATTGATTGATCTTTGTATAAAGAACTTGATTTTATTGTTATGTTTATCCAAAATATTACTTACCCGAAATGTGACTTGAATCAATAGATCAATCATGGATCAATAGATCAAGATGGACAGGAGGGGTGGCTGGATGGTGGTTTGAATTACTTGATTAACTGATTTAGGGTATGTAAAACGTTTACATT
>JABUQX010120970.1:2500-12500 GCA_015478945.1 Trachelipus rathkii | reverse complement strand
ATGGCTATTGTTATTATTATTTAAAGCACAACACAACACACCACACACACACACACACACACACACACACACAGACACACACACACACACACACACACAACAACACACACACACACACACACACACACACATACACACGCAGATTTACTTATACTCACACAGATTTACTTACTTTTACACACATTCACTATGACACTTACATTTACCCTTAGACACTTACATTTACACTTACAACACACCACACACACACACACAGCACACACACACACCCACACATTCACTATGGCACTTATACAAAACATTTATGTTTTAATTAAACACTTACATTTATATTACTCATTCAAAAATATAACTAAATTATTTCAAAGTTTCTTAAAACTTCTATAATAAAATCCAATCATCACCTTTGAACAAAGAATAGAATTTATTAACTGTTAATACTTTTGTTTATAAATTTTTATAACTATCAAGTTTAAAATAACCTTTACTAAAATTTAGAAATTTTTATTAAAAAAACATACTATTTTACGGTACCTAAAGCAAAAAATACAGTAAATCAGTAAAGGTCAGCCCCCTAGCACCCCTCTACACCAAGCTTTATGCCACGTTATTGTTCTATGAACTTACTGCTTTACCATCATCCTTAAGCCATGATAATAAGTATGTAAAGAAGAACAAAATAAGTTCCTTCTCTGCTAACATAACATGTATTTTTATTTAAAATCTTTCTAAAGTTTTTTTAATTTAAAAATAACAATTAATCACTTACATTTTATATTATTCATTCAATGTTAACTAAAAAATATTATTCAAAGTTTCTTTTAAATAATTCGGGTTTTCTTTATTACTTATCTTATTTTTTTTTGAGAATCCATCACGAGAAAACACAACAACACGCACTCCCTTACAGAAACGAAACTGACCTCTCTCGGTAAAATGTGTTGAAATAACTACTTTAAGGTTCTAAATGTTAGGATCAATCCTTTTTGTAAACCCGGGAGCGGATTTAAGCCTATTTTCCAGTCAAAAATATATTTCAAACTGACCTTTTCTGTAAAATGGGTTGCAATAACTACGTTTAGGCCTAAATTTAGGCCTAAATTTAGGATAAGCCCTTTTGTAGACGGGCTAATTTAATCCTAATACCAGGTCAAAAGGTAATTCCAGTATAGACAAGAATTATTGATATTTCTTATTATTTTATAAAAATTATTTGAAACATCCTGGATCGGTAAGATCCTTTAAGCAGGTAAAAAGGGAAATGTGTCTCCTACTTGTGAATTTGGTACGGAGTAATCCTTATCATTCTAGTTGACCTCGTCATGTGATGGTCGGAATTATTTTATCGTCTTTTTTTGAAAATTAACTTTGTTTCTTTAAACTTGTAGTTTGAGCAGGTGTGTGTTATTATCCTTTTTTAGACCCAAACTTTCATTTTTAAAAATTCATGTCATTTTAGGCTGTTAAGCGGGCACAAGTTATCTGATTTGTATTAAAAGTGTTTTTTATTTTTACAAGTGTATACATATTTATAATAAATACTTACGTTGAGGAATAATTATTAATTTCACTAAAATAGATAATAATTAATTCACTAGATTTACATAGACTAACCACAGGGCTCAGCCATGAGCGCCCACCCGCAAAGTCAGCCAACCCCGCACCCGCTGGTGTGCCCGCCGCGTCCCCGCACGCCGCGTGCGCCCGCAGGCGCAATTTTTTCCACGTAACCGCCGCCGCGTGCGCCGCGCAGGCGCATATTTCCGCGTTCCCGCCCGCCGCGTGCCCGCCCGCAGGCGCAATATTTCTCGCGAATGAAATATATTATATATTATATATATATATATATATATATATTATATATATTATATATATATTATATATAATAATAATATATAATATATGTGTATATATATTGTGTGTTTTCGCGGTTGTGAGTTGTTAAGTTTGTCTAATGGGAGAGCGTGATAAAAGGTGTCTATGTGTATTGTTGCCATATGTGCTGTGAATAAGAAGATATAGTGTATAAGTGTAATGATGAAAGTGATCTATGCTTCAAAGATGACTTCATTAAAGATGAATCATCAATATAGGTGGTATCAAACGATGACCACCATCCAAAGATAAGTGAGACATCAAAGCATGAACCCACCAAAGCTAAGTTAATTTAAAGGTTGACGGGCATCAAAAAGCCGAGGTATCCAAAAGCTGAGGCATCAAGTTGACGACATCAAAAAGCTGAGGCATCACAAGTTGCTTGCATCAAAAACTGAGTCACTCAAAGTTGAGGCGATCAAAGCTGAGGCATCAAAGCTTGAGGCATCAAAATATCGAGGGGTGGTTGCGTATGTGTAAGTGCGTATTGTGTGTGTGTGTGTGTGTGTGTTGTGTTGTGGTGTTGTTATGATGTGGTGTTGTGGTTAAGTGTGTGTGGTGTGCGCGCGCGTGTTGGTGTGTGTAATGTGTGTTCTAAATATATAATAACAATAGGCATGAAGTAAAAAAACACTAAGTATAATAATAATAAAATTAAATAATAAATTGCAATTTGTTTTATTTTAATGGTTAAGTGAGTATCGTGTGTGTGTGTGGTGTGTGTAATGTGCTCCGTGTATGTGATGTTCTAATAATAATAGATAACCAATAGGCATTGAAGTAAATAACATTCAAGTGATATGATAAATAAAAATTAAAATGTTTTAATAAATTATAAGCTATATATTATTATTTTTATCGTTATTATATTTTTAGACACACATATTACACAAATGCCCACCAACACACAGACACAACAACACACACACACACACACACACACACAACACACACACTCACTTACACATTTAAACATAATTAATTTATTAAAACATTTTATTTTTATTTTTATCATATATACTTTAGTGTTATTACTTCATGCCTATTGTTATTATTATTATTGAAATTTAACATACACGCAGAATACACACCACACACACACACACACTCACTTACACATATGACATATTATAATTTATTAAAACATTTTATTTTTATTATTATTATACTTAGTGCTTTTTACTTTCTGCCTATTTGTTATTATTTCATTTAGAAACACCCACATACACACACACACGCGCGCGCACACCACACCACACACACACACACACACACAAACACCACACACACACACACCACACACACACAATACGCACTCTACACATACGCCCACCCGGCTCGATATGTTGAGCTGCCTCAACATTTCGATGCCTTCAGCTGTTTGGTGTCCTCCTCATGATGACTCAGTTTTGATGCATCAACTTTGAATGCCTCAGCTTTTTTGTATTGGTCTCAACCTTTGATGCCTCAGCCCTTTATGATTATCCATTCGGCTTTGATGGGTCGCTCATACTTTTAATAACTTTAGCTTTGGGTGATGTTCATCTATTGAATTGTTCTCATCTATGATCAGGTGCACTTGATACCACCTATATAATTGATGATTTCACTATATAAGCGTAACACTTTACATAGACAGCTGTACACTTTTACACTTATACAAACGTAATTATCTTCTATTCACACGATATGACACGATACACATGTAGGACACTTAGGCTGCTCATTCCCATTTGACACTTACACTTCATACCAACACACAACTATATTATAATATATAAGTGTATAGTATATATATATGTATATAGTAATAGATATAAGATTAAGACTATTATATATTATAATATGTTATATATAGTATATATATATTTATATGTTATGTGTATGTATGGTATATAGTATATATATATTAATGATATATATATTTTCATTCGCGATAGTTGGAATAATTTTGCGACTAGCATGGTGCGAGCGGCTAGAGGCTAAATGGGAACGCAAGGAAAGTTCATTTTCTGCGGTTGCGCACGCGGTAGCGGGGCAAGGATACTTACGACGGAAGATATTATGGTCGCCTGCTGTGGGCGCTAAACGCGGGGCGGGGACGTCGGACGTAGAAAACGGGACTCACGACTACAGCGGAAAGTGCGGTGGTTGGCTAACTTTTTGCGTGAGTGGGTGGCATAATGGAGGTGCAGTGCTGAGCCCTAGTGTGGTTAGTTAGATGAAACTATTGTGAATTATTTATTTATCTTATTCTGTGAAATTAATAATTTTATTCACTAATTGTACTAAGTATTTAATATATAAAGTATGATAAATATTAACACTAGTATAATAAATTAAACACTTTTAATGTACAAAGCAGATAAATCTTGATGAACCGCTTCTTTAACAGTAAAGAGATGACTAATTGATTTGTAAAATGAGTTATTTGCGGTTACTAAAAAGATATAATAACACATCACCGGTCAGAATGTACAAGTTGTTAAAGAACAAAGTGGTTAATTTTCGAAAAGATCGTAAGTTTAAAAAAGTTCCGACCAATCATCATATCGAGTCATATATATTGAGATAAGGATTAGCTCCGGACCAATCTACCACAAGTAAGGAAAATCATTGCCTACTTTTTACACTGTTTGCTTATAAGGATCTTTACTCGAATCCGAGCATTGTTTCAGTTTGAAATATTAATTGTTTATAAATAATAATAATTAAATAATCAATGATTTCATTCTTGTATATACTGGAATTACCTTTTGACGTGGTATTAGGATTAAATTAGCCCGTCTCGTACAAAAAGGCTTTTATCCTAATATTGGCCTAAATTAGGCCTAACGTGTTATATGCACCACATTTTAGCAGAAAAAAGGTGCAGTTATTTGCTGAAATATATTTATGACCTGGGAAATAGGGTTAAATCGCCCCGGTTACAAAAAGGATTGTTGATTAAAATTTAGTAAACCTAAAAAGCTAGTATATAATTTCAAACACATATTTAAGAGAAGGAGGTGCAGTTTCGTTTCGTGATAAGATTGTGTGATCTGTTGTGTTTTCTCAGTGAATGGATGGTCAAAGTGTAACATAGATAATAATTAAAGGAAAACCCCGAAATTATGTTAAAAACTTTGAAAAAGAAATATAATATTTTTTAAGTAAAAATCGAGTGAATAATATAAATGTATATGTTTGAATAATTGTAGATTTTTAAATAAAAACTTAGAAAACTTGAATAAAGATACAATGTTATGTGTTAGCAGATGAGAACTTATTTTAGTTTTCTTTTAAAAATACTGATCATTACATGCTAAATGATTGATGTTAAAAGCGAGTATGTCAAGCGAGAAACCAACACGTCAGGCACATTAGCCTGGTGTTAGGGCTAACGTACCAAAGGTGAAATTAGGGGCCCTGACCTTAAACTGATATTTAAGCAGCATGTATATTTCCACGTGCTATTAAGGTAATACGAGGAAAATATATGTATTTGAATAAAAATTAAAAAAAAACAAGATGCAATAGAACGGCATCACTTAAAGAAGAGTGGAAAAGGAAACATAAACACAACGGCTGGCAGACATCACCCCACAAACACTAAATGCGAAGCGAATGAGAAACTGCCAGCTATAAATAAAAAAACCAGAAAGAGAAAAAAAAAAGAAGGCGTGGAAAAAGAAGACCCAACCCAAAACCAATTAAACGGCAGCCCCTCGCCACCCCCCGCAGAACAAGAACACATAAAAAACACGAACAAAAAGACACAAGAAAAAAAAGATAACAGAATGATCATTGAAAAAAAAGAAATCTAAAAAAAAAAAAACAACACACCATCAACGACAGAGAGAACGAAAGCCAAAATAAAACAAAAAAAGAGCCACAACTCACAACGCAAAAGGCCAAAAAATGAAAAAAAAACAGCAACAAAACACCACATAACGCCCACTGTCTTCCAACGGCAAGAGACACAAGACAAAAAGAAACCCGCGCCACCACCACCCCAACCCAAACCCGCCAACACAACACTCCCGCACAAAGACGCGCGCTCGCCATCCCGGCCCCCACCACCAAGCCGCGAGCCGGCCGTCAATAAATAAAAGAAGCAAACCAGCTACACCCCGCAATCGCGGGCCCCCGCAACACAGCACACAAGATACCAGCCCTCCAGCATCGAGCTTTATTTAACAAACACAAAAACGCCCCGGGGCGCGGATCGGCGGGCGCGGATTCCTGCCGCGCCCAACACACAAAAACAGCCAACCGACGCACGACTCCACGACTCAAAAGAGCCGTAAGAACATACCCCCAACGTAAGAGCCAAACGCCCTGACCCAGCACCTCGACCCCGCGCGGCCGCCCCCGCCCGGCCCGCCCGAACCCCGCACCAAACAGAACGACAACAACGCGCAACACAGCGGGCGCGAGGCGAGTCGACCCCCGGGTTATTTTTAAAAATTGATTAGTTATAAAATTTATCATAGCAAAATAAAAAAAGTCACACTTAAATAGCTTAATGAATAGAATCTCTTATGTCTATAAACGCTAGTGCTTAAGATTGAATGGAGTTTTCAAGCTTAGATATTTCAAGAAAATTATGAAACTATAGAAGAAAGGCTATTATTCTGAGCCCACCCACTCCGCGCCATGCAGTAATATCCACATCACGTGTAACGTGCGTTTAATTTAAAAAATAAAATGTTTTAATAAATATAAGTTATAATATGTGATGTGTGTGAAAACAACACCACACTGATGTGGTCGTCGCCACTGTCGTGGTCCAAGATCTGAATAGTGCACCCTGTGTAACTGGTGTAAAAATGTAAGTAGCTATAAGGGTTAAATGCCTAAAACAGTGTAATAAGTGAATTGGAATGTAATAAGTGCCTAAAGTAAATCTGTAGAAAACCCGAATAGTGCCACAGTAGAGTAAAATGCACCAGAAACAGAAGGCAAAACGATACTCCCGACACGCCAGCAAAAAACGGAAAAGAAGCCGATCTCAATAAACGTGGTGTATAGTGAAGAAATCTGTTGTCGTGTTTGGTGTGATCAACAAAAACCAATGGTGTGTGTGTTGTTTGTGTGTTGATTGTAGACTGATGTATGTAAATGGTATGTGGCTTGTGTTGCTGTATGTGTGGTAGGGTGTGTGGTTGGGTGTACCATGTGTGTGTTGACCATGTGCGTCTAACCATAATAATAACAAAAATAGGCTGAAGTAAAAAACTATAGATATAATTAATTAAAAATAAAAATAAAATAATCTAGAAAATTAATAAAAAATAATAATAAGAAATAAAAATAAAAATATAAGTGAAAGTTAAAAATAAATAAAAAAAGTCCAAAATCAGTTAAACACAACAATAAATAGAACATACACATGTAATATACCCTAATGGGATAATATATGAGGTTAAAGCAGAATCGTTATAAAACATATGAGCTTAAAGGCAACAGTACAGCAGCAAGAAAGTGAAGAGGTTAAATTAGAAACCAGCTATAAGGGTAAAAAGCCATGAAAAGGTTAAAGCCAAAAGAGACAGAGCAGAAAGTTGGGTAAAACGGAAGATTAAAGCAGGAAAGTTAAAGCTTAGTAAAGCTCAGAACAGTAATAGAGCAGTAAAGCAGCAGAGTTTACATGAGCAGGCATAAAATAGCAGATAGTTAAAGCGCAGAGGAAGCAGTGATTAGTTATAACACGCCAGTGAAAGCAGAATAGTTAAAACAGTCGTAAAAGATATTTAAAGGAGCAATAGTATAAAGCCTTTAATACGGGGCTGAAATACTAAAAGGAGTATCGCATTTCACTCGATGGGAAGGAAATAGTGGGGACTGAACACCTCTATTGATTTAGGACTGTAATTTACTTGCAAGATTCTAAGGGATATCGATGGATAAAAAGCAGAGATTCCAGTGTAAAGCAGAGGAAGATAAATGGCAGAGAGTTCATCCTTAAAGCGAAGGTAAAAGCAAGAAGAGGCAAGCAGTAAAGCAGATAGATTAAAGCAGTGAAACACGTTAAAACAAAAGCACATACTGAATCCTTGTGCTATGTAAAACACTCTCTATTGATTATGAAGTTTACTGCTTTAAGTAGATGATGAATATTGTAGAGTTTACAGTGAATAAAAGCAGAAAACAATGAGTTAAAGCAAGTAACAGTATAAAGTAAAGAGAGAGAAGTTAAAGCCAGTTAAAGCAGTTAAAAAATCAAAGTTTCGTTATCATTTGCCCAAGGATCGCCTCTCTGTGTTTTAGCAGATTTTATCTGGCTGTATAAGGATATGTATGTAAAATTAAAATATGTGACTTAAAGCAGTATATAAACATGTGAGTTAAAAAGCGTTTAATAGCATGAAGAATTTAAGCCAAGACCTAAAAGCAGGGTAAAATTCAACAAATAGAAGAATACTACCCTTAGAGAGGGTTGTAATCGAGATAACACACACTAAATAAGTTGATTTACTGTAATTTACTGTAATTAGGTCATTGCTAAAAGATTATGATATTTTTAAATAAGAAAATTTTCGTTGTTCGGGAATATGCTGATGGAGTAAAATAAGAATGAATTTTCCGCAGACACATGCTGGGGAATGGTTTTTGCTAAGAGCTGGGGTAACTATGCTAAATTTGTAAAGAAGTTAAAATTATATAAAAATTCAGAAAAAGTATTAAAGTGTAAAAAAAGAATATTAAGGTAAAATGGTTTGTATTAATAAAAATGTTAAGTTATGAAAGTAAGAAGAGAATGGTATGCAGATTGGGGGAAACAAGTCATCAAAGAATATGAAAGAAGATCATAACAAAGAAATAAGACCTATCAACGATTGAAAAAAAAGCACACATGCTGAAAAAAAGGCAAAATTATAAATGAACTGCAAAAAGGCATATCAAAGTATAGAGAGCAAATCAAAAAGAATATGAAAAGAGCAAAATCAAAGATTGAAGGTTCAAAAAATAAATCAAGGAAGAAAACGAAATAAGGGAGATTTAGTAAAAGATAGAAAGTGTATTCTGTGTGTGTGGGTGTGAGTGTATGTGTTTATGTTGGTTAAGATGTAAGTGTCTGATGGAGAGTGTATAGCGGCTTATAAAGTTGTCATAGTGTGTATAAGTGTCATAAAATTTAGCAGTGAATGTGTGTATCCATACAGTGTCGTAGTTGTATGTGATGAATTATAGTGTTAAGAGAAAAAAAGACTAAACTCTAGTAGAAGCCATCCTAGCAACTATGTATATACAATCCAATCGATTCCTTCATTACCTTTATAACATATGGGAGAAGACACCGACATGATTAGGGCTATTCGAGGCCAGGGCTAGCAGACTAAGAGAAGGAAAAGGCTTGAAAAGAGAAGTGGCACTCAGTTTCAACTAGGGGCACACAGTGGCATCAACGTTAGGATCACCTAGTGCATCACATTGGGCATCATATGAAGCACTCAGTCATTGGCGCACTTCATTGGCCCTCATTGGCATACTACATCTTGGCACTCAACCTTAGGCACTCCCGATACACTCATAGAATTAATATAAGAATACTTTAATAGAACATCACTTAGATACGTATTCACAGGTGGATTGGGTGAACCATCTAAAGCTGAGTTCAATGTTAGCGTGGCGTCAAAATTGACCCATGGTATATGCAGGTTTTCAAGGCTGATATCACTGTTCAAACAAGGTAAGACATCAAAGTTGTAGGGGCACGTGTAGGCTAGGTAAAGGTGTACGCTAGGTGAAGGTGGTGGAGGCTAGGTGTAGGTAGTAGGCTAGGTTAGGTTAGATTGGATTGGTTATGATAGGTTAAATTATGTTGGTTAGATAGGATATGTTAGGTTAGGTTAGGTTATTCTGGGTAGGTTAGGTTGGTTAGGTTAGGTTAGCGTTAGGTTAGGTTAGGTTAGGCTGGTTAGGTTAGGTTAGTGGTTAGGTTAGGTGTAGTTAGGTTAGGTGTAGGCTTATGTGAAGGCTGGGTGTAGGCTATGTGGAGGTGGGGTGTAGGCTATATGGAGGTAGGTGTAGGCTAGGTGTGTTTTGTTTGTGAGTGTGTGTGTGTGTGTATCTATCGATATATGAAAAGATAGATTTGGCGTATGTTTGTCGGTGCAAAGTATATATATTATATTAATAT
>JABUQX010120969.1:22500-32237 GCA_015478945.1 Trachelipus rathkii | reverse complement strand
TATATATATATAATAATAATATATTATATATATATATATATTATATATATATATAGTTATAGTATATATATATATATAAATACTATATATATAAATAAATACGTATATATATATTATATATATAATTATATATATATAAATATATATATATAATCATAATATATATATATATAATATATATATAAATATATATAATAATAATTATATATATAATATTATTAATTATTATTATAATTAATTATTTTATTCATTATTTATTATTATATAAGAAGAAAAGATATATTTATATAAATAAATTCATTTTTAATTATATAGTATGTATTATTAATTACTTATCGAACTGGATAACCACGAATCCGTCATATTATTACTACAATTATATATATATATATAATATATATAATATAATATATTATATATAATATATATATATATATATATATATATATATATATATAATATATAAAATATATATATATATATATATATACGGTATATATATTATATATAATATATAGTATATATATATATATATATATATATAATAATATATATATAGAATATAATATAAATTATATAAGTATAAAATATATAATATATAATAAATATAGATTAGTAGTACCGATACCAGAGAAGAGGCCGATACCGATACCGATACTCTATTTTTTTTTGGTGCCGATACCGATACCGATACCGATAACTTTATTAAATAATAAATACACAGTAATAAGATTAGAACATTTGTGTACTGCTATTCAACTCATGATTGCATTCCGTTCCCTGTACAACCAATACTGTCATTTATTTCATATTTGCTTGTGCCCAAGTATATTTATATTTTATAAGATTAAAAAATAGTATCTTAAGGAATAATAAATGCAATATAATAGAAATAATAACTTTTTTTATGTTTTGTGTTTATTCAAAAAATATTCCATTTCCATTTTCCAGTAAGTATTAACCAAAGTTTAGCTACTAGCTTTTATGTTTTAACATTGATTACAATTACAAGAAGATTCTTTAACTAGCTACAATATAAAGGAATTAAAATAATGTAAGAAGAGACCTTAATTAATCATCTGAAAAGACAAAAATAAAAGCTACTCAAACAACAAATAAACTCCTTTAAGATAAAGATAATATCATTCAATACTCAAATTCAAAAAATCTTCAAATTGGATGGCAAAAATATTATACAGCTTTCACTAGTATCTGGCGTGAGCCTGTTACTCTTTTGGGTGTTTACATTCCCACCTACACGAAAAATACGCTCGCTCTCGACTGCATGAGGGAGGGTGGTCGATAATTATTTTCTTGCAAACACTGATAATAATGCGAAAAAATCTGGCCCATTTTCATGACACCACATGAAAGATTCTCTTCTGGTAGGCAGCATCTCCATGTTTTTCGTAGTCTCATCATCTCCTCTTTCACAGATTGCAATTTTGAATTATCTTTGCTCCTTCATGACTGTCTCTTAAGTTTTTTCGATGGGGTTCCTTAGTGTTGATTCCTTCGAAGGTGAATGAGATGTCAATGCAATTTCGGCCATGAACTTATCAAAAGTCTAACATATCCCAAAGCCTCTTCATCTTCAGTAGGTTTATTTACTGAAAAACCACCATCATCACTATAGTGCTGTTGCCAGGGGTTCTGATAAGGCGGCTTCCACTTCTGAATCTTTTTTTTTGGTATGCGAGCAAAGCTCCTCGGTTAGGCTATTTAAATGCATTCTAGAGTGGTTCACCGTCGGGCAGATGCCATTCTTGTGGCAGCTAGCTTTAATAAAATTCCTTATTAGAAACCCTTTTATTTATTTATTTTTTTGACCAGGTTGCCACCGCAAATTACGCAGATGAGCACAGACGCTGGCTTTTAAGTGAGGGAGATTAAATAGTAGGAAACACAGAAGATGAAGAGAATTTCACAGAAAACAGGGATGGCAGGAAAGAAGGAAGGCACCGCAGGGAAAACTAGTCTGGAGTTACTAATTCAACACAAAACTCTATGTGCCGACACAGACACCCATTTTTTGTGCTACGAAGGCGTTGCGTAAAGGTGGTTGGGTACGCGAGTGGGAGGTTCCCTCGAGCACTTGCTGCTACTGTACCTATAGAAAAGAGAAAAGCACCAACATCGCGCCCCAAAGATAGAGGGTCAAGTGAACTAAAAAATACAAGACTTTATTTATAAGCCTTTTGGCCTTTGGATCCTATACCCTATCCAAAAGCCGGGATGAAAGGCAAGAGGCCATCCCCAGATATGGAGAGCAGTACTTCATAAAAAGGGCGTGATGAAACCCTTGGACAAATGGAATATCTGTGGAACAGGAAATAAGTATCGATGTCTAAACAGAATTCCCAGTTCCTCTGCAGGCCCACCCTAGCAACCGTTGTGATGTTGAGGTTTCCAAGACATTTTTTGTTTATGTAAAGGCCAGGGTTTATATTGAGACAGGAGAGACGAGAGAAAACCGTCGAAAGAGATAGGAAAAGTTATGTGTCTTAGAGAGGGAGATTTGTAGAAGTTGGGTTTTTAAAGAACTCAATTTCACAAGGTTGAGACGACCCCACCCTGAAATTCTATCCAGATCAGCGAGAAGTAGAATTGGGAAAGATTAGACGAGAGCAATTCTAGAAAGTGAAAAGAGGAGCAGAATTGAAATGAGTGAAGGAATGAAGAGTCGAGTCATTGTCATATGAGTGGATAGAGTTAGGAGTGAAGGTGAGAAGATCATAATGAAAAGTAGGGAGAATATACAAGAACCCTGAGGAACACCACTATTGACAGAAAAAAGAAGAAAAGAAGTCGCCCATTCAAACACTAGCCGGATATTGAGCGATTTGGGAAGAAGCTCTAGACATAAAAGTAAACAAAGAGAAGGGGGGAGCCTGGAGAGCAGTGAAGCGTGCCATACCCGGTCAATGGCTTTGGA
This sequence comes from Trachelipus rathkii, assembly GCA_015478945.1. Classification (NCBI taxonomy): domain Eukaryota; kingdom Metazoa; phylum Arthropoda; class Malacostraca; order Isopoda; family Trachelipodidae; genus Trachelipus; species Trachelipus rathkii. Next base: position 29,302 of record JABUQX010120969.1, on the reverse strand, counting down.
TATGTCAAGCGCCACCACGCAAGTCTCCCCGTAGTTCCTAAGGGCGAAAAACCATAAATCTGTTAAATAGGAAAGTATATCGGCAGTAGACCTCGAGTGCCGAAAGCCATACTGGCAGCATCGGAAGAAGGGAATGAGATTCCAGATTGTCTAAAGAAGTGAGAGTTGAGGAAGGTTCAAAGATCTTAAGATAGAATAACAAGTTAGAGCTATAGGCAATAGTTAGAAGGGTCAGAGCGGCTTCCTTTTTTCGAAATAGATTGGACATATGTGTGCTTCCAAACTGAGGGAAAGTGCTAGTATTGGGCATAGAAGATATTATAGTTGAACGAGGGGCGGTTCCAGCAGGAAAGCACACTCCCTCAAAACTCGGTTAGGAATGCGCCATCCGGGCCACCGCATTCCTTTAACGTTCATAGATTTTTCAGGAGGGCCCATGCACCCGATCAATGTAATCACAGGTAAAGGGCATAGGAAACCTGAGAGAAAGGAGAAGAAGAGGAATCGGACAGAATCGCAGGGTGAGTTAGTAGGAAAATAGGAGCCGAAGAGATTGACCTTTTTCAGAAGGAGAGTTAGTAACAACAGAGCCATCAGAGCGAATAAGAGGGAGGAAAAGGATAATTCACAGAAGTTTGTTAGAGATGTTTTTGGCAAGAGGCCAGAAAGAGTTTGGTCAGGAGGAGCCAAGAATCAGCGCAGCGTTGCGGTTTAATAACCGCTCCGCCTGAAGAGTACCCTGCAACGATTTCTAGCTGAAGAAAATTAGCAAGAGTGGATAGGAGAACGAGAATTTATCCACATCCGATACGCACTGTCTAGCTGAATGGCCAGAGAACGAAAGCACGATCGAAACCGTGCAATCGGCCCGATCAAAGTGCAGGAAAAACCGCATAGGGCAGGATGGAGCTGGTTGGAGAGAAAGTATTAAAATTAAGAGATATAAGGTTGGTGTCAGATTTATCGGCGGACGATCCGAAATTGTGTGTAGGTTTTTTAATTAGTTGCCAGATCGGTGAGTTAATTACTTGAATGATTTCGGGCTTTCTCCCCAAACCTAAAATCAGTATGAGACGGAACCCATCCTTTCAGTGTTGTGGTACATTGAAAATCCCCTAAATAGAGGACCTCAGTATTGGATGAGAAGATATGACGTGTTCGCTGAGAAGTAGTAAGGTAAAATTCAAAAAAAGCATGAAAAATCTGTTCTGTTAGGAGAACAGTAGAAGAAGCCACAAGATTATTGTTAGTTAGAAGGAAAAAGGATTTAAGCCAAGAACATTCGGAGTTAGGAAGATTCAAAGATTCTCGAGACGTGTTATAGGAGTGTTATGTTTACAAAGCACATACTCCACTCAAAAAAAAAAAAAAAAAAAAAAAAAAAAAAAAAAAAAAAAAAAAAAAAAAAAAAAAAAACAAACAGACAAAAACAAAAGGAGAAATGAGGAAAAATTATTTGCAAGCTCTTTTTCTACTCTTAAAACTTGAAAAATTTAAAACGATTTAAAACAATACCTGTAATTAAATATCTAAAAAATGAATAATTCAGAAAGGTTTAAAAACACTCGCGCACTCACACACACTCACAAATTGCCGTTACAAAAAAATAAAAAAAAAAATTATTGATTCAACTAAAAAATTGGAAGCTAAATCTATAGTAAATATAATATAATCTATCTAAATAGGTAAATGTTACGCTAAAACCCAAGTTAGAGAAACGCTAAAAATCTAAGTTAAAAATAAGGTCAAGGAAAAAAAAAAAATAACCTAGTACTAGCTGTATATATCGAAACTAGATTTATTATTTAACATAAAAGTTTCTCATAATAAACACCCAAAGAGTAAGGAGTATCGGCCAATTTTTAACCGATACCGATTACCCCAAAGAAAATGCTGATACTGCGGATACGATACCGATACCGATACTATCGGTACATCACTAATATATATATATATATATTATATATATATATATATATATATATATTTTTTGAATAATATATTATATATTAATAATATATATATATATATATATATATATGATCTTATTAATCTAGCGCTTTTCGCCGATTTCAATGAAACCTACTGAAAATGTCAGAAATATTTTGTGATTAAGGAAAATCGTAATGAAAACCATCGGTGAACCCCATTATATTCCTGTATATATATATATATATATATATATAATATATATTATATATTATATAATATATATATATATATATATAAATATATATAAATAATATATATATATATAATATATATATACTATTATATATATATATAATCATATATATATATATTATAAAATACGTATTGTATGTGTATCAGATAACGTTCATGATCATAGAATACATGCCTCGGCCTCTGATAGTGATAAGGGCGATGAGACTATGACTATTAGATATAATTAAAGTATAAAATGATGATTCCTATACTGGATGAACATACAGAGAAAAAGTACTTAAACAATCATTGGTGAAAAAACCTTGATCTTCAATGTGACACGTTTTAAAATGAAAATTTCAGTGCCTATTCATTTAAAAATTGCAGCTAAGATACGTACTTTATCCGATCAAGATCTTGACGAACGTTCAAAGAAACGTTTGATCAACTATATAATAACAGCAATAAGAAATGAGATATCTGGAGTATGTGTTACAATGCCTACCGGTCCTAATCAAGATGTTTGTTGTTAGGGATAAGGTTTATTTATTCTTAATGTTGAGTTTGTTCATCTTGTATATTTAAAATTATAGTGAATATGTAATAAAAAATATTTTAAAGTTAAAACTTTTTTCGATTCCTTTGCACAAAGAAGTTTATTTTTATAATAATACATAATATATATATATATTATATATAATATAATAAAAATAATATATATATATATATAATATATATATATATAATATATATAATATATATTATATATATATATATTTACCTAAAGAAATAAGGAAATAAAATAATACTCCCCCATCATCTTCGATGAAGATCATCTTTATGCTTTGACACAGTGTGTGTGTGAATTTATATTTTAAAAATTTAGTAAAACCATAAAATGTTTTTAATAATTTCATGTAATGTTCATACAAAGAACATATTTTAACTTTAAGTTTATACAAAATGTGTTCACAACGTGACTTTAATCGCTTAATCAATAGATCACAGATGACAGGGAAGTTGTGGACTGGGTGGCTGATTAGCTTTAGATCTATTGATCTATTGACTAATTAATATTTTTAATTAAAAAAATATATTCACGCTTATGTATTATGCCTGCGGGCGCACGCGTCTGTTTCGCGCCGGTTCGCGACTGCGGGCGCACTAGCGGAGCCTTCACTCAACCCGTTAAACAAAATAGGACTGACTATGGTGACTACTACTAGCATCACTACTATTACTACTACCACTTCTCCTATCACTGTTAGAGAATTGAAACCAACGTATTCGATCTCAGCACCCATCATTACATTGGGTTTGATGTAACATACATTATGCAAGTCAAAAGCAAGTTTCGGATTCAAGCACCGCACTATTTCTCAGCTCGCACTCAACCTCTATTCTGACTCTTCTCCGGCTCCGCTCGCACCTCACTGCATGACACCGGTTGTGACTTCAGATTCCGACTCCGGCTCCACTTCGACTCCCTATTTTTGGAGGTTATAAGAATTAAGAATTAAAATAATATCCTTCGCAAAACATGAAAATTAATTTTGGAATAGGGCTAGCCCTATTCGGATATATATATAAAAAGTGACCCCCCAAAATTATGCCCTTCGCCTCAAAAGGTACGAACTTTAAAAGCTTAACCCTTTGCCTCAAAAGGTATGAGGACCAAAAGCTTAGCATTGTATAATGCCATAGCCAAAAACAACTTGGTAGGGGCTGCACTCCCCTACGGGGGGGTGCAGGGATACATAACCTCATCTGCGACGAGATGACACCACCAGTTATTAGTGTACCAAGTTTGAAAGGAATACGATAATTATAAACCGATACATTGAGGAGAATAAAACTCGAACCCTAACCCTGTGACTCAACAATACAATTCAATATATATATATAGATATATATATTAAATATATATATAAATACTATCATATATATATATTATACTATATATATATAAAATATAAAAAAATATAAAATACCTTATAAGTTTATGAACAGTGAATTTTATATTTATATATTTTACTTAGTCATCATTATATTGTTTAGTAAATATTACTATTGTTTTAACAAAACTGAATGTATCCATTATATCATTGCAGGGAGTGGAGAAGACATGAAAGTCGTTTTCATGATTTTGCTAAAGAAGAAAACTGCATGCTCGCATTTGTAAACCCATGCTCAATTAGTGAAAAAAAAAGTAATGCAGATGCCTAGTAACATACAAATGGATCCGATTGATTTAAAAACAAATTCATTATTGAAAATGAAATTCGATGAACTTTTTCCAGATCAAAATGATTCTGACATAATTAATTTCTGACGTTCATTGTATTTAAAAAAGATATGAAGATGGTTAATTAATAATGAGAAAAAAATTAGAAGTACGATATTTCGTTACTTATGGCAACAACGGAAGTTTATCTGCGTTTATTGCAATATTTTAAAAAAAATGTGTGAAAATTAAAATTTAATAAGTTTAATTGAGAGTATAAAAAGGGAATTAGAGGCGGTAAGATTTTTTCAAAAATATATAATAATTCCTGAGAATAAAAAATGTAAAAAACAACACAAAATATCATTAAAGTGCATTGGTCAGAATGGGATATGATATTGTAGAAATTAAGGTTACCCGAGGTAAAAAATCTCTAAGAAAAGGAATCCAAATTTCCTCTGAAGACAGTAGTTCTTTTTATATATCGTTGGAGTGAAGAATTAACATCGATTAAGTTTTATAACCTAACCTAGCCTAGCCTAACCTAACGTAATGCAACCTAACGTAACCTAACCTAGCATAACGTAACCTAACGTAATCTAACCTAACATAACGTAACCTAACGTAATCAAACCTATCATAACCTGACCAAACCTAACCTAACCTATCGTAACCTAACGTAACCTAACCTAAATTTTCGTAATCAAACCTAACTAACATAACCAAAAATTAGGTAACCTAATATATATATATATATATATATATATATAATTATATATATATACTTATATATATATATATATATGATGAAAAAAAAAAAATAGTATAATATATATATATATAATATAGTATATAATATATATATAAAGTGATGTACCGATCGGTATCGGTATCGGGAGTATCGGCAATCGGCCTTTTTTGGGGTACAGTATCGTATCGGCATTGTTATATGAGCGATACTTTGCCAATACTTCTTACTTTTGAGTGAAGAATTATGAGGAAACTTTCAGAGGTTCCAAGTAACACTAAGTAACACAAAAAATGTTTATTTTTTATTTTTTTATTGGATCATATATTTTTTGACGCTGAACAGAGAAATGACCTTCATTTTTTTTCTATCATTGATACTTTGAGAGTTATTGCAATATTTTAAGTTTTGAAATTTTAAGGTTTGTTAATGAGCTTACACTGTAGGTACTTATTACAATTTTTTTATATGAAGGTATAACTTAAAAAAGACTTTTTACTTGATAACATGCATTACTAATATCCCCGAAATATAAGTCAATCCTTAAATTGCCAAAAACATGCTTACATTGCATTTAAAAGTGCTTTGTTCGTGTTTTTCTCTTGTGAATCGATTTGGTTTCTTTTATCAAAACCCACATATAATCACCAGTGGCGTACCTTGAAGATAATACTTGGGTAGGATGATATATATATATATATATATATATATAGTATTATATTATATATATATATATATAACTATATATATATATTTAATATAATATAATAATAGATATAATAATATATAGAGAGAGAGGAGAGAGAGGAGAGAAGAGAGAGGTAGAACATGAGAGAGAGAGTATTCTAAAATTCTTTTTTTTTCAATTTCTTGTACGTTTTCGCCTGAACGAAAAGTTCGTTCCGTTGATTCTGCGATTTTCATTCGTACAGCAAGGTATGATGGCTGGCCTGGCCCTATATATTTATTTTATGAAATATTGAAAATCTCTGTACGCCGATGGTGAAAGTTTTACTCTAAAGATAGAGTAAGAAGGCAAATTTCCAAATGAATTTAGTTATTATTAATTTCTTTTGCTAATGTAGTTGTTTTTTCTTTTTAATTGTATTTTATAAATCAGTTTCTTTTTTTCACTTTCAAAATAAAACTGTAATAGTTTAGTTTAACTTTACCATTATTTATTTTTATCAAAAAAGATGACAAGTAGCATTGGGTAGGAGCTACCTACCCTACCTAACCCTATGGTATTACGGACCCTGAAATCACCCATCATGGCCAATAACCCAACACGCCCTGGTATGCCATTTAAAAAATGTGTGAATATCCTGGTGAAATCTTCACCATTTGTTTCTTTTCACTTACACCCTAAAATTCTCTCGCGAAAAAAATCCAAATGTGAGTGTAAATATACGCACCTTTAATGGCATACGGCACCCCATTTTTTATAACAATCAATGAGCATTTTTATCAGCAGTTTTGTAAATTTGGATCTTTACAATTTCCTAAAAAAATCCCTGAACCACATTACGGAATGCCACACCAGGCATCATTTTCAACTATGCTCATCTTTTCCTTCAATTCAAGGATTTAATCATATTTAAGCATGTTATAGTGAGCTCATCATCTTCGTAGAAAGAAAAAGAAGAAAAAACTGCTATATATAT
>JABUQX010120969.1:7500-20000 GCA_015478945.1 Trachelipus rathkii | reverse complement strand
ATCATGCAATGAACAATGCATTAAGGGTTTCTGGCACATCTATTTCTGTTCTACGTGAGTATCGGAATAGTACTGAACGATCTTTCTAACGAGGCTCTGTCGTTACAGGAATGACAAGAAGGATTTCACAGAGCTTTTGTAAACTCGCCAATCCCCACGAAATCTCTTCCAATATTTTCCGACAATGGACTTTCACTGACTTTAAATATTTTTCGTTATTCGAGCATGAATTGATATAAAAATTGAAGGAGTTCAGGTCAGCTAGTCACCTTCCGCATTAAGGATCGGGAAATTCTGTCACAAAATTTTTTAACTCTCAATATCCGGTAAATTTGTAAATGACTTGGCTGAAACGTCACAAAGCGACTAGCAGCTATCATTATATCAATTGATTTGTTGTTGAACCTTTCTTCAATTTCTTCAATTACACACACTATCGCAGTATATCTTCATTCCTTTAAATGCTTTTTCTTATCCTCATCAGCAAACAGCCTCATCAAGTACAACTTCCGATTACATCACAGCGTAAGCAGCGCGCCACGGGCTAGTCCTGAAAGACGTCGCCACACTGCACTGCCATATTTTTGCAGTTGCAATTTTGTTCCAGTAATTAAGGGATGAGTTTGGTCATACTGAAAGTCCTTCTTTTGCAAAGCATGCAAGATAAGAGAGTGCACTAAGGAGTTCATCATACATAACAGGTTTGACAAGGAAACTCTTCATTTCTGATTTTCCAGCAAGATGCCCCCGCAGTCTGCAAGGCTGTCCCTTCTTTGGTAGATATGCTCACAAGCCCATCAAAATTGACTTGAAGCTCCTGAAGACGGCATTCACTATCTTATTAATGAGATATAAAATCTCACTTCATGCATTCTGGAATCTTGAGGATTGGATCATGATTATGATTGAGTATCATGTAAAATATTTTCTTTTTTTGGGCGACTTGCGCTAAACAGTTTTTAAATCTTTCAAAATATATTTTAAAAATCTTTTGACCTCCTGATTTTAATTCCTGCAGGAGGCTGCCAGGGACAATATATATGCTCTACAGTGTATATAGAGAACTTCTTGTTTGCTCTGGAAGCCTTTGTCTTACACCTCCAACTTTTCCAGCCATATTTTAGAAGCACCATCAAATCCCAAAGCAATAATGTTGTCATAATTTAAATCAAAGTCTATCGCAGGCCAATTATATTTTGCATTTTTTCAATTAGTTTCTGGTAATAGAAAAATTACTTGTGTTTCCTTCTTGAACTAAACTTTCTACGGGATTTGTACCTCCGACGTTAGCCTAAACCTTATTACTCAGCTCCATTTCATTTCTGTAAAGAAGTTGCCCTCAATCTGCTGGAAACGGGGAAGAACTTCTTGCTTTTCAAGTTTTTCAACTCATCCTTTTTCAAAACTTCCACCCATACACAACAGAAGCTCATCGGCGCAGTTGTCCTTCGCGTAATTCGACCTATCACTCTGATCTTTTCGCCATGTTTTAAAATCATCATCCAATTTGTCCAAAATACTTTCAATCAAACTCCTGATATTTTAGTTAGGCAAGGCTACTTTCTTCTTTAAATTAAGAGGCAAGATCAAATAGGGCCGGCCTGAGCCCCATTTTCAGCCCCACCTAAAAAAAATTTCGAATCAGGCCATGGACTAAAACAAACCGCAGCTTTTTTTTTTTTAGCCTCTAAAACGTTATCGTTTTCGGGTGTTTTTCCGTGACTGTCAGTCATTCCAATCAGTTTCAAAATCCTGGTTTGGACATTTCTGTCAAAACTCCTTCCTAAAATATTATGGAAATGACTTCAAACTTGAAATATGCACTAGATATGCCATTACCCACAACGAAGAGACTTTCATTAATAACATTGTCTCATCAGTCAACCACCCAAGTTTTTTGGGATTTGAATGAAAAATTGCGATTAATTTTTTTTTCTACTCATTCGATCAATATCAAATTTTCCAGGACTTTTAGAGTCGGGCAAGTTGCATCTTTTTTACTTAGATAATTGTTTTGTATACTCAAAGAATTTTTTTTTTACAATTTCAAGAAAAATTATTTTTTTTGAAAAATTTGTTCCAAGAAAAAATCCAAACCTAATGCATATTACAAAGAAATTATCTAAGTAAAAAATGTGCACCTCCCCGACTTGAGATGCCTAGCAGTACACAATGTTCTATCTATTACTGTGTATTTGTTATGTTAATTAAAAGTATCGTATCGGTATCGGCACCTAAAAAATTAGAGTAATCGTATCGGTATCGGCCTCTTTTCTGGCATCGGTTACATCGCCTAATAATAATATATATATATATATATAATAATAAGAAAAAAGTTATAGAATGATATATATATATATATATATATATATATATATAGTATAAAATATATAAATTATATAATATATATATATTATATATATAATAATATATATATAGGTACTATATATATATATAATTATATATATTATATTATATATATATATATATATATATATATATATATATATATATAACTATATTGGTAGTGAGTCAAAGCTACCTTTTTTTTTAAAAATTGTCAAACTACGCTAATCTATGCGACGGAACGCAGGATCAAGGTTGATACTCGTGTGCCAAAATTTCAGGAGTTGTGCAACCCCACTACTCTTCGCACACATACCCCACTTTACCTTATTCTCGATTTTAAAGTCAATCTCAAAGGGTCGCGTATGTAATTTACCCCCGATCTCCTGTTATCAATATAAGGCATACAACATATTCACATACCACTACATACATACATACCAAACAGACATCATACATGGGGATCCTGAAAAGCAAGTTTCTGTAAAATATATTTCCAAGCAATATTTTACGTGCATTTGATCGTTTATAATGGTATGTTATTTAGTGTGTTTAGTGCTTAATATAATATAATATATATATATATATATATATATATATATATATATATATATATATATATATATATATATATATATATATATATATATATATATATATTATATATATATAATATATATTATATCATATAACTGTATATATATATAATATATATATATATATATATATATATATATATATATATATATATTAATATATATAATATATATAAATATATATATATATGATAAATACCGTACTATAATAATAAAACAATACTATATATATATTTATATATATGTATATATATATATATATATATATATATATATATATAAACTTACAATTCAATATTTGAACATTCAAGTGAATTTCCGCCTTCGATGATTCCTTCAGAAGCAGATATTGTTTGGCATTATCTATTTGTTATGAATAGAGAGCAAGTAACTTCGAAAGGTTCGGTAGCCGCTAAAGATGGTTATAGAATTGTTGCAGGAGACGTGAAATCCATCTGGAGAAAATTTTCCATTCCACTTTGACCATAACACTTGATTTAAGAGTTCAAAGACTTATAGAATCAGCTTCAAAACTAAAAAATAAGATCCCCCCAAAAAAAACAGACGGAAAGATGAGTTTGAAAGTGAAGTAAAATCATACGATAAGATGTTCACATTTGCAAAACTGCAACGTTATAAAAAAAAACTTGAATTAGGGAAATTGATTGTAGATGCAAAATTAGAATACCTATTATTGAATGGAAACCCTTTGTAGGTCAAAAAAAAGGAAAAATTAACTCGGGGCAATTGATAAAGCAGTAACAGGTGCGAGAAGAAGGAAGCAAGAAAAATTGGAAAGGTTAAATGTTGAATCTATTATTGTAAGTCAGTCTAGGCAGGGGTAGGGGTTGTAGCAGCAGCAGTAGAAGTACCCGAGCCGTAGAAATTTGTGTCCCTTCAACCAACGCAGGATTAAACTTTGATGTTGTGGAAGAAGAAATATTTATTTCGATACAGTGGTTAATTTGCTTCTTACATGCAAATGAATTTCCATTCAGACATATTCAAGGCAACTGTGGACAAACATCAGGACCAAAAACTTTTAAGGGTTCCCATTGGAAATAAAATTGAAGAAGATGTAAATAAGCTGGAGATAGTTGATTTTGAACTTGTATACAGCAACCTTGAAAAGATCCTCGAATATATCATTAAGCAAATTAGCACTGACCAAAAATATTTGTATGAATGTGTATTAGTATAAAATCTGGGAATATATCGTCATCATTAGCCAAGAAATCTCCAGGCACCCTTCGTCATACCTGATGGCTAACAAAGGCAAACAGGATCTTACAGACATACGTTTCCACAAAACTTCCAAGTAAAGCTCTACAAAGTCTAGTAAATATAATGAAAGTTTACGCACCAGGGTAGTTTTGGATAACATCATCAAAAGATTGGGTACTATACTAAATTTGAGGGGATACGAGGTCTCAAAGACTCCCGTTGCTAGGGACAAAGAAAGCCGTTGTTATGGAAAACTTTGAGGGGGGCTTTAGGATTATGGTTAATGCAGTGAAAAAAGGAAAAAGTTGTAAAATAAAAGCGGGTACATGTTTTTAATTAATTGATTAACTTGGTCATGGACATTGTATATCCCGAAATTAAAAGTATTTAACTCGTGATATTATTGATTTTAGAGAAGTCCGAACATAAAGAATAGGGCGAGTTACCGAGTCCTGGACTCGGTTCAGCATCATCATATAATAATAATAATAATAATAATAATAATAATAATAATAATAATAATAATAATAATAATAATAATAATAATAATTATAATAATAACTGGACTTAAATTAATATTTAACGATCTATATATATATATATATATATATAAATAATATATATATATTATAAAATATATAAAATATATATATATAATATATATATATATATATATATATATATATATATATATATATATATATGCAAGAATTATTCATATCTGTATTTATATACCTATTATATCAGTACCTGATAACACTAAGAGGAACTATCCACTCTATTCAGTGACGACCATAGAAAAAAAAAAAAATAATAATGTACTTTTATTAATAGAAATGTGGCTTTATACTCAATAGGTATAATATATTATTATTATTATTATTATATATATATATATATAATATATAATATAATATATAATATTATATATATATATATATAATATTATATATATATATATATATAATTATATATATATAATATATATATATATATACAGATATAATATATTATATATATATTATATATATATATATGAATATAATATTATAATATATATATATATATATAATATATATATATATATCAGTGATGTGAAACTATCGATAGAACTATGGCACTATCAGTAGTTATTTAATATCGATTATGGTTGTCCAAGCACTGGAATTTTCAGCACCGCACCTCTATATTTTTACAATTGCTCCACTCCGCGACGTTGGTGTTGTTTGCCGCACCGACCGCACTAGGTGCATCGGCTAACCCTACAATAAAAACGTAATTATCCAGCAAGTTTATGGGGGGGGGAAACGATAAAAGGAGTTTAAAAGAATAGAAAAATACTGTAATTTTACAGTAAAAATACTGTTATTTATTTAGTATATAACAGTGTATGTCTGAACTCGCCTAAAAATTTCAATTAAAAAAAAAAAAAAAATTCTAGAAAATTTCAATTTACGCAAATTTTCAGATTGCTTGCTTAATTTTTGGTATATTGAAAAAGAACCAATTTTAAAAATGGCAATTTATATACCTTTAACAACCCACCCAACTTCTGTTGTTGTAGTTTGGATTTCTAAATACGAGTTTGGTTAGCAATTAATATAATATGTCTTAGACAGGTACTCACTCCTAAGTGCGTGTACATGGGAAGTTTGTAGTTAGTTTATATAATAAGTACAATACATGCTTTAAGACGTTTCTAATAAAAGAAACTTTTATGTGAAAGGATATAATTTTCTATTTATTCTATACCGTATATAGAAAATGATTTTCTATTTATTCTATATAGTGCGACATGAAGATACAATAATGAGGAAATAGATAATTTTGATTTTCTTATATTTCTTAAATATAATTTAAACATATAAGCATAGTGTATCTGTGATATAAAGTGATATATCTGTGATATATAATTATCTGTGATATAAAGCTTGTTTGGAAAAATAAGTTTCATTTATAATATTTTAATATCTTTGTATTTAAAATTTAATCTGATTTTATATTCATAATTATATCTGAAAGTTTTAACATTATAGGAGAAAAATTGCAAAACTAAATGATTTGTTATCAGTTGTAAGTTCTTTTTGACAATCATTTTTTTCATTTACATTTTCATTTGGTATAAAAACTGAAACTATGAAGATTGAATCGAAATTAATTATATATATTTTTTTCATTTACCTATGTCTAACACAATAAGTTAGAACCGAAAATAATATTTTATTTTAAATCAGCATTGCTATATTTGCATGCATTCCTCAAAGTAGTATGCTCGTTAACGTTTTGTTACGGAGATACAGCTCACATCAGTCAACTGTAACATGCCACTCGCACTCAGAGGAACAGTCACGTGTGTTCGCAGGAGAATCTCATGCAATCAGGGAGCATCATTACCGCATGAATTTAAATGTAATGTGTGGCTGGTATTACTGGGTAACAATCTCCTCAGCCCCCATTTTCTACATGACCACCTGAACGGCCAGAACTACGGTACCTTCAATTTCTCCGGAATTGGTTCGGAGTGCTCCTTGAGGAATGTACCCTTGCTTAATCTGTGTTACATGTGGTTTCAGCTGGATGGCTGTCCATCCACTTTTCCAGAGACACCCACGCACCTGGTAATATAACTACCCTTACGAATAGATAGGCTGAGAGGCACCTGTGCCTGCGACCACCACGTTCGGGCCGGACTTCACACCGTATGGACTTCTTTGCCTGAGTGGCGCGCAATCAAAGGGTTCAAGTATACGCCACCCCAGTCAATGACGTTCGGGAACTGCAGGAAAGAATCGGGCAAGCATGTTCTTACATAACAGCAGGTGGATGCCTGTTGCGACAATGTCCGTTTTATGGAGGTGCCGTGCATGTATCACGGCTGTGGGGAGCACTTTGAACGCCTATTGTAACCTGTACATGTTGTATTATAATGTCCTGAATAAAGATATGCAATGGTGTTGTTTATGGGGAAATCCTTTGTCGCATACCGTATTCCCAAAATCCACAAAAGCCATATAAACACCAAATTCACAGATACCATCTCCGCCATTCGATTTGGGCATGAACTGCCGCCATTTTGAATATATATAGTTCCATTCAATTCTCTGCTCTGATAGCTATCATCTTCAAGGTGTTAATCTGGTTTGCACATGATCTATCTTTTCGAAAACTGACTGATCCCTCCACAATATTCCATCTATCTGCTTCCTTATTCTTTAGAAAAAAAAACGTTGAACAGATGTTGCATCTCCCTATCCTTATTCTTGGTTGTCTTGGAAATGAGCCCAACATACTAGGCATTTTCTATCTTCCAATCCTTCTCTTTATAACTTACTATTAAACTTTTCATCTCTAGGTTCCTCCGATCACCTCAAATCTGCATCATATTATGCCTTATTTAGTCTTCCCTAGGAACGGCCCCCGACTTATTCGTCACTTTGGTGTTGCTAACTGGTTGGACTTACGGTCGTAGCTACTTCTATGATTAATTTGAAATAATTTCTTTACAATGGGTTCCTCGGACTGCCAAGACCGCACAACCGATGTGATTATCTCTAGCGTTAATGTGTAAATTCTATTTTTCCTCTCCAACTAAAACAAATAAATCTTGACTTAACTTTGCCTGCTCTCATGCTATTCGTCGCAGGAACTCTTCCTTCAGAAATTTCTGTTGTCTTTAAACTCTTGAAACTTATGCTTCTTACATTTCATCTCGGAATCATCCGAGTCTATTCTTTGAGATGCGAAAAATTCTTTTCTTCGTTGAAAATGTAATCTTTCTAGCTCCTTTTTCCTACGGTCTTTCTGGTGATTTGCATAAAATGTCAATTAACTTTATTTCTTCCTCTTTGTTTTACCTTCTGCTAAGGTCGTTCTTTTCGCTTATACCTTTGCCTCTAGTTTCACTTTAAACAATTAGAGAGCTATTTCTTCTCCATCTCTACAGCTTCTTTTTTATGTCCAATATTAGGGTTCTGAAGATGTTATTTCTTCTCTCTCTATAATTAAAACGCAGAAGGTGTATGGTCCTGATCATAGCTGCGGAGTTAGAGCCGAGAAATTTTAAAATTGTGGAGTCGGAGCTGATCAAAAAATTTAACGGCTCCACAGCCTTCGATTATACAATGGACATTGTTCATTTGAACTCATTAATCGCATACCTCCTCCATTAAGGAGTGCGTGCTACTCATCTTTTAATATTAGAATAAATTAGATTTGATTGTTAGTGTGGCGGCCTCTGTCAAGGTCCCTTGTCACTGCAACCTAAAAAGTGTATTTTGTTACATGCCTTTCTCTATTAAAATTTCTGTTCCAAAGTAAGGTTCTGCGGAAACCCCAAGATTGGTCTAAAATAAGAATTTTTTTTGTCGTTGGGTTTTAGTGTAGCTCTTTGCCAACACCAATTTCTTTTCGAGCCTAATGCTTTGCAATCACATGGAATGTGGTTTACCATATCTCCTGTTTCACGAAACATTTTACTCAACTTTTCCCATTTTTTTTTAGATAATATCTAACTATTTCTGTTATCGGTCAAAAATCCAGTCTTATTTCAGACTTACTCATAGTAATCATTTCATTTGCTTTTCTCGGCGAAGGCCCAATCAGACTCTTCGTCTGTATGAGACGTTGACGCTTGTAAAATAATCGTTCATGGCTCGAGGTTTCCACTTTCTTCACTGTCTTTTTTTATATGGCTTTTTTGAAAGACCACAAAAGGGATCCGAACCCATTAGGGTATTCTCAGCTCCTTTCTTAGGGAGACGATCTTCATCTTCTTTGCCTGGTACATCCTCATGCCTTTGCACCCCTATCATATAACTTTTATGTCGACCCAGCTGCTTCAGAACAGACGGTCAGCCCCAGATCAACGTTAACTCTCGACTGTATGAGTTCAGAGCTCCTATAGTTGCCTGGCTGTTCGTTGCCACAGTAATTTTTGCTCCGCGCATCCCTTTATTTAGGTTTATCCTGGCATATGCTACTGTGGCTTAAACTTCAACTTGCAGATAGTGGAAGATGTTCCTGCATCTGCACCTGTGTCCAACCAGCTCCGTGTCAACCTCATCATTCATCAGCGATCTATCTGTGATCTATTTAACAGTTCTGATCGAATTTAGGACCTCATTTTCAACGTTTGACTTTCCGTAAGAAGTTTTTTTGTATTTTTGTATATCTACGTATTTGAATCATATTTGGACTGTCTTAGCCATCTGTATCTGGTACATCTTCGAGGATACGAATATGTCCGAGGCCAGTGTTTTGTTTGAGTTGGCCGAGCAAAGTCAGTCATGGCCTCCTCTTTAATATGCATGTGCAGAGGTAGAAGGTCTAGCAATTTCTTCGTAGTTGTTGTAGGATAGGTGTGCATAATACCTGTGGTCGCTAGGCATTCAACTCTTTGCAGTTTCTGTAATTTGTTGTTTGTCGTCCCCTGATCCACCTTTGACCACCAGATGAGTGAAGCACAGGTGATTACTGATCTGACAACAGTCAAATACATCAAATGGGTCATCTTTGGTTTCAGCCCCTATGTCTTGCCAAACATTCTTCCCTTTTCCACAACTTTTTAAAATTCGAGTTTCACGTCAGGAGTGATGTAGTAACACCAGTTTTTAAGACCGGTCCGAATCCAGGTTCCATACTGGACCCTAAAACAGAAAGGTCCATATCAATATATATATACTTTTCAATACTTATAATAATAAATAATAATAATAATAATAATAATAATAATAATAATAATAATAATATAAAAATAATTTGTAATAATAATAATAATAATAATAATAATAATAATAATAATAATAATAATAATAATAATAATAATAATAATAATAATAATAATAATAATAATAATAATAATAATAATAATAATAATAATAATAATAATAATAATAATAATAATAATAATAATAATATATTTCATTTTTATGCCACTAAAGGAATGTAAATTTAGGTAATATATATGTAAAATAGTTTTACTTTAAAAACTTAATAATGAAATAAATAATATAATCTATCATATAGTATTGCAGAAATTACATTAAAATTAGTTTACCTTCTAATCTTTTTCATTTATCAAAATAGAAAAATACAGGTACAATTGGATCATACTACATCAACGTATTTTGAAATGGGATGTGGATTCCCTCAAGGTAGCATCCTCAGTCTTTTTCCTGTAAAGTGATTTATAATAATTTTTTTATATATATATATATAATGGCATCAACTGATGCATTATTTTCTTGTTCGATGTAGTTTGCGCGTTTTGGATTTTTGATCAAAGTCTTCAGGTTAGGTTAGGTTAGGTTTATAAACCTTTGTTTAAGTTTTTCAGTTGACAAAGCCAATTGTGTTGTCTTCATAAGATGTTCTATGAATGATTCCCCTCATGTAACCGTGCATGGAATGAATTTAAATACACAGCTTCACAAAAAAAAATTTGTATTATATTTTGACCAATATGTAAAAATTAAATAAAGTTAAAGATGAGAAACCGATGGTACTTTTAAATTATTTGGGAAATAAAAATCAGGAATCAGATGAAAGAATTCCATACGTATACTGCATGGTCAAGAATAAATTTATTTTTGACTTAAAGATCGATGCACAATCCTTGATCACTTAAAAACTAGGAAATTAGATTGACTGTTGTAAAAAAGTGAACTTCTTAGAAGCTGAAGGTTATGATATTAACAGTAAAAGTAAATGTTTGAATATATAAGTTTACGTGGGTATCGTTACGATATACATTAAATTCTAGGCCACCAGTATTTGAAACCATGGAAATATTCAAAAGAAAATATTTAAAACAAGTTCCAAATAATTTCAACATAACCTGGTTCCGATATGTGGATGATATTCCGCTGTATGAGACAGTAAAATATCCCTTGAACATTTATTTGGTTTAATACATAACTTAGTCCCTATTATTAAATTCACTGTTGAAAACCGCAAATAACAATAACAGCTTATCTTTCCTAGATGTTTTATAGTAATGGTTTCAAATACTAGTGGCCTAGAATTTAATGTATACCGTAAAGATACTCAAGTAAACTCGCATGTTCATTGGTGTTCGGCGCACTCTTCATTTTACGAAAGGAATTGTCGTTCTGCAATTCTTACGTGCTTTAAAAATATGTAGTCTTCACCTCTTAGATAATGAGGTAAGTTATATAAAAAAGAATTTTCAAAAAAGCATTAAAGAAGGAAGATCAAAGAAAATTTTACGGCTTTAAAGGAAAAGAACCTTTCAATATGAAAAATTTGTTGGTATATCTGGGTAATCTGAACGGTGATAATATTCTAAAAAAAATATATTCCGTAAAATGTAAATCTGGTCCAATCTGTTCTTTGTAGCTTGAAAAAAAAATCTAATACCGGTATTGAGAGAGAAAAATGAGAACATAGGGGTATATAAAATAAATGTGGGAACTGCAGCAAAATATATGTATGAGAGATAACAGACTTTTAAATAGACGAAAATGTCAACATTCTTATAGTTTTAAAATAGATGACCAGAATTGGCTCTCACAAATCATAGAAGAACGGAAGATCATTTTATAAATATAAATGACTTTTCTCAAATTACTTCCATTAAAGACAACTACAAAAGAAAATTATTAGTAGTTTATTATTAATAATACCGAAAATATGAATATTAACAAGGGAATTTTTTGCTTAGATTCTTTAACCAATAATATATTAAAAGACTTTTATTCATTCAAAAAGGCACTTTTAACTACATTTGACTGATTTTCGACATGTTGCCAAATATGTGTTTCTCTCTAGTATTTGGTTTCACTTTTTCTGTTACTTTTTCTCTTATTTCACTGAATAAGGATGTCTGGTTACGACATCGAAAGCTAGTGAATTTTAATTAGGTTTATTAATATTTTTCTTGTGCTATGTTTTTAACTTAGGTTATAACGTTTTATTGCTTTTATCTAGGTTTATTATTAATTGTAATTAGATTTTAACTTTTTATTAGTTTTATGTAGGAATTATTTTGGTGATAAAAATTTTTACGTACATATTTAGTTGCGGTTTATGCATACTACTGATTATATATATATATATATATATATATATATATATATATATATATATATATATATATATATATATATATATATATATATATATATATATATATATATATATATATATATATATATATATAAGAAGAGTAGTGGAAGTGGAAACATGAAAGAAACTTGCAGGGATGGACGACGCCCAAGAAAGCGTGGAAGAATATAAAACGAATTGAGAAGTAGAGAATGTAATAGACTATGAATTAGATATGCTAAGATAGAATGATATTCGCAGATACAAGGC
>JABUQX010120968.1:0-5000 GCA_015478945.1 Trachelipus rathkii | reverse complement strand
AAAAATCTCAATTCTTTTTCGTCTGAGGCTTCGTATATTCGATATATTGACCCAACTCACTATTGAATATATCGCAGTATGGACTTATCGATATTAATTCGATATTTTTATCTGAATAGGGTATAGCTATTATACTAGTAATTAATATAATAATATAGTATAGTATATATATTATATAATATATAGAATATAAACTACCCATATAAAACTCACCTTATATATTCAATATCATACCCTATATACCTATCCCTACGCTCCCAATGATATATATCTTATTGGTGAGGTGTCTAAAAGGCTGACATGTAAGGCTAAGAGAGAACGGACCAGCCCCTACATACAAGCCTCACTACTATGTATGCAATAACCTCAAGTCATGGACTACAGGAAAAAAAAAACTTGACCGTCAATAAAACCTAGGCGCACCACGGAGTTGATGTAGGGGTGTTTCAAACTAACAAGACATACCCACGTGAGAGACTACCCCGTACCCAAACCCGACCGTCCCCGATGTCAGGAAATACGGGGAGTCCTCTCGGTCCATTCTAGGGCTCCGACTACGGGGGGGGACCTAATTCCGCACCCACTACGCGGGTGATGCGTCTCAGGAACCCCCTGTCTCTCTCTCCAGGTCTGGTCATTGGAGTCGACGTGAGGTTCCTCCCCACCTCCCCTTCGCGGGATATGAACGTCCCCCCTTTCGGTCCCCCATCGCCTGCAGAGCACCCTAAAAACGAAAACTCCTTTTAGGGGGCTCGAAAGCCGGAGCCCTCCTATATTGGACCCTAAGAGTGTGGACCCATAATTAAAATAAATATAAACGTAGCTCTACAATTAATTTATAATCACTCCCACTAGGTATATATACGGTGTATATATATATAGTACCGTATATACTTCTATTAAACTATATATATATATACTAATATATATATATATTATATAACCTATATATAAATTATAATTTACTATATATATTAAAAATAGTAGTGATTTACTTGCCTCTAGTTAGTTTGAATCTTCTGTCTTAAAGAATATATAAAAAAAATTTCTAACCTATTGGAGTTCCTTAAACCTTCTTACCATATATTATTACCTGCTTTGTCTTGTAAAATGCAAGAAAATGCTTTAGGTAAACTTGTACAAGGGCCATACCTTCACTCCCATATAAAGGTATGTACTAAATGTACATTCACAATCGCCTTAATTAATATTTAAGATTAGATCACTCAAATAAATAAAATAAATCTGTAAATATTATTAAATATACTATATTAATGATAGCTATAGAAGCATATGATATTATCGGAATTGCCCATAATACTACTATATACTAATACTATGATTTTAGTTATAAAAAGTATAAAATAAAAATAAATTAATATTAACATAAAAATAATAAAAAAGTACAAAATATATATAAATATTTATAAAAGAAACTCGAAATATTAAATATGGATAATAAAATAATATATATAGATTTATTATACGTAATTACATATTGAATTTCAAATTTAAGACTATACAGTAATATACTATATTATGAAGTATATAATATATACAAATCATAATTATATACTATATAGCCTAGTCATACTATTATTATATATATAATTAATATAATATAATTGCTATATAATATATAATAATAACTATATAGTATAATATAATAAATAGTGAATTTACTTGCCCTGACGTTAGAAAATGAATTCTGTCGTCATTAGGAGAATATAAAAAAAATTGTACCTATTTTCGCGGTAAAAATCAGTTTGCCAGTATATTATTTACCTGCTTTTCTTGTAAAATGCAATGCCAAAATGCAATTTAGGAGATTCTGTGAAAGGCCGATTCTCATATAAAATTATATATTAGAATGACATAAGTGTTTACTGGAAAGTCATCTGAATTAAAATAAAAATAGCATCCTTCTATTTAAGTTTGCACAGCACAAGCGATATCAACTTAATGCCTACACGGTATCAAAATACCGAATAGACCGATTTTTTGTATTAATCGCTGGATATCGATATAATCGATAACTTACGAATATATCGATCTAATCACGTAGGTGAATTCAAATAATATCGAATATCGAAACTCAGACGAAAGTTTAGAAAAAAGCACTATATATATATAACTATAGTTATAATGATAAGAAGTATTAGCATATATATAACATATATATCATTATACTATATAATTATTAATATATATTATATATATAAATATATCTATTGAAATATACTATATATAACCTATATAATACGTATATTATCATATATATAATATATATATAATAGTATAAAATGATATATATATATTCATATATATTTAATACAGGTCATAGCTTTGTATTAATATTATATTATATAATATTTATATTACTATATTAAATTATATAGTATTATATACCTAATATTATACGTATGAAGCTAGATATATATACTATATTATATACTATATATATACTACGTAATATATAGGTATATAATAACTACTATAAAGGTAGATATATTATCTAAGCCTATGACAGTATATTATAACTACTGTATAATATACGTATATTATATATATTTATATGGTACTCACTCTGAGTATTTATTATTATTACTAATTATATATAATATTTTAATTAATTATAAAATAATATATATATATATATATATTATATATGATACCTATATATATTATATATGAATTAGTACTTATAGATATCGTAGTAAGTATAATATACTCTAGTAGTATATAGTATGAATATTAATAATGTATATATATATATATATATATTCAATCATATAATATATTTAATATGATATATATTATAAAAAAAATTAGTATAATATAGTACTAAGTATATATATATACATATATTAATATAAACACTATACCTAGTATATAATATACTATAATTATTAATTATACGGTATATATATAAATATAAGTTATATAATATAATATATATATAGTTATAAATATAAATAGCGAATATATATATAAAAATTATGTACAGTATATATTATATTATATTATATTATATATATATATATTAATATATTAATATATAGTATACCTACTATATATATATATATATATATAATATATATAATAACGCAAGAAATTTAATACAGGAAATTAATATTTAGTAATATTTATCTGTAATGAAAGAATAATTACTATACTTATATTATTATATAATCACTTAATTTATATAACAATAATAATATAGATTAGAACATAGTATATATATACTATTATCAGAATCTCATTATATTATATATAATATTAAGCATATATATATATATAGGGGCTATATATATAATAATACATATGAAACCTTATAATACAATAGATATAATAGTAGGTATATTATATAGTTATAATATTATATATTAGTATATAAATATATACTATATATATCATATATATATATAAAATATACTCTACTCTAATATATACTTTTTATTATATAGATATAGTATATTAATATAATTCAATATATTTTATATATTTAACTAGTTAGCATGCATATGAACAACAATACGGACATTCATATTACATATATATATATATTATATATATATAATAAATATATTACTATATGTATATATATATGATAGATATATTTTAATATTACTATATATATATATAATATTACGAACTATAAACAACCAATCATATACCTATATATACTATATATAATATAATTAAGAATAACACCATATCATAGATAATATAATATTAGCCTATTAGTCAACTATAGGGTAGTGTATTTATATATGTATATGACCTAGTTATATATATATAGATATATCCCAATAATTTATATATCTATATATATCCATATCTATATATTAGTATACTTATATATTATATAATACTAATAACTATTACATATTATATAAATACTATTATATATATATCATTATAATATATAACTACTCTATACTGATAAATACTACTAGTAATTTAATAAACGTATATACTGACTATTACGATAGTAGATTATTACGTATACTATAATATATATATTATCAAGTATATATATACTATGAGATGCACTCTTGGAAGAATTAATCAGATAAAGTATAGATAACTAATTATATGTTATATATATTATTTAATACAGTTATAAAGTTAGTAAATATATATATATAATATAATAATTATGTCACCATCACCATAAATAATAATATTAATGATAATATGATATTAATAAGCTACTTATATTTTATAATAATAATAGGATTAATGATAGACTTTTATATAAAGGGATATAATAAATATAATAGTAGTAGTAGTTTATAAGTAATACGTAATAGTAATCAACTAATTATTAATATAAGTATATATGATTAACTATTAATATATATATTACTAATATATTATTAAATTTAATACTCTATATATATAATATCAATGTAGTATATATATATATCTTCATACTATAGTATTGTGAAATAGTTTATATTATATTATGTTAATAAATAGTAGAAAAACTAATAAATATTAAATATATAACGCGATAACTATAATATAATATTGTATACATAATATATTATTATAATTTTATATAATACTATTATTATAAGTGAACTAATTAATATACGGGGTATAATATATAATACCATTACATAATATTATAATAGTTCAAACAATATACTTAAATATTCATACTACTAAATATAATTTATAACTCTAATATATATATATAAATTTACTATATAAAGTATATTTGATAATAGTTTAACTATAATAACTATATATAATATTATATAGATTATAAATTATAATATAGTTGATAATATTAATAATAGCTTATATATAAATATAATAACTATATAATAACTTATACGTATGTGAGGTTCACAGCAGGTTGATGGATAATAAACCCTCATAGTATATATAAGGGGCTAATATTATATAATAATATATCGTATATATATATATAATTATATTAATACTATATTAATATATATAACATATTTACTATCAGATATTTTTTA
>JABUQX010120967.1:27500-30774 GCA_015478945.1 Trachelipus rathkii | reverse complement strand
ACTTCTCTATAACGAAAGTAGTTATGCTTCCTTACCTGTGGAAAATTCTGCTTTCATCATTCGAGTAGAGTTATGAAAATTTGGGTGATGACCCTAACAACACTTTAAAATATTTAAAACGACCATGGATTGAACCATTTGTGGGATTTTAAAAGACTCTTTCATGTTACGTAGCAAAGTGATACTAAAATACCAGGTGTTTCCGATGAGTGAACGGATAGCCATGATAGGAATCGCGATGTTATATTTAAAAAATTAATAGCCACACAGAAATCCCTCAACCGGGGATAAAAAGTGACACATAGAGAGATAGTTTAGTAGATCAAAAAGCGTTTTTATTTCCCCCACTTCTCATAAAATTAGATTTTGATAAAACAGTATGCGAAGGGGACTATAATTGTGTCAAGTTAAGCAAAGCTTAAGGAAGGAATATTTTTTATTTTCGATTCAGACATTAGAAAAACGTATGGGAAATAAGATACGTATCTTTGAAACAAAGATGGAACAAAAGCCAGAAAAAATTCGCTTGAGACGATGTATTATTTTTCTCATGTCACAATCAGAAAAGTGACACAAGACATTTTGAACAATTACAAAAAGAGTGTGAAAAAATATGTTAAGCTTTGGGTTACAACTATATATATTTAAACTTCACATCTGGAGTCTCGCTCCACATAACGAGCACAAGAGGAAAAGTACCCAAAACCTACATACGATAAGAGGGAAACGATATTACTGAGACAAACTGATTTAAATTGATGAGTGTGTGCTTTTGTCTATTTAAGCTAAACATTTTTAGTCCTCAGGTTGTAGGGATTTTGTGTTGCTATTAACCGGCATATTAATGCTGAATTCCCTATCATGGCTATTCCCGTTCACATCGGAAACACGGATGATTGATTTATGTATGCACTTTGGTGTCCTACGCTAACCACTCGAACGAGTACTTTTTTAAATCCCCACAAATGTTCAACCATGGATCTTATATATTTCAAGTTTGTTAGGGTCATCTCCAGAATTATAACTCTTCAAGATGCAACAGAATTTTCCACAAGGTAAGAAGCGCCATACCTACTTCTGTTATAGAGAAGTACAGATTTGAGACTTCTTTTTGATGAGTCGATAAAGAGTCGCCAGTCGTTTGTATTGTAGTCAATATTGAAACATTTCATGAGTTCAGGAACATCAATGCAGTACACTAATGTCTTCGTGAGGAAAAACTGTTCAAATTTTCCTCTCTATCTCCATGTCATCAAAAGGATGTCACTTTTGACTAACAAGATGTTTTTTTCTTCAACCGTGAGCCTAAAAGTTCTGCTGAATCTTTAGAGAGGCCCAAGTCTCTCACCAAATCATTCAATTCGGACTGTGTGAAAAGCTGCGGTTCTTCTTCACAACCGGGATTATAAACATCATCTTGGTCACTATTATTATCACAAGATTTACTCTCTATTTCCTGATCATCACAAACATCAACTAAATTTGCTGGAGCAGAAGGAACAGGTATTCCTACCCCATGGGGCACAGGACGTATTGCAGATCTTACCTGTGGATACATAATGTCCTTTTTGTTTTTTAAGTTAAAGCCGCGCACATTACAGGAACAAAAGTAACAATCATCGCTGTGATTTTGAGGCTCCCTCCAAATCATGGGCACTCCAAAACGAAAAGATTGTTTCTTACCTTGTGACCACTGACGCAGTTCTTCAACACACACGGAACATACAATGTGAGGAGCCCATGTCTTGTCTTGGTCTCCCAATCTAACACCAAAATATGCATTGTATACATTTGTAACAAAGTCTGTTATTTTTCTTTGTCGCTTTTTTTGTTTAAGTTTTTCCTGTTTTCCTGTCGCACATGGCAATAGAAGCCAAGTTAGTATTGCATACAAACCATGTGAAGCCAACAGACACATAAAATATATAAAAAAGAAACAATAACATATATTTCCACCGCATGGTAGAAAATAATATAAATAAACTGTTTATATAAATATGATTCGAGCCGTCGTCGAGTTCGGGACTCAGTGGAAACCAGATTGGGAGGCGAAATAAGAGGACCAGAAGAGAGAGAATGGAAAGAAGGATATCAAGGTGATTATTGAAAGATGAATGTCGAATCTGGGAATCTACTGAAGATTTGATTGGAATATTTTAAGAGAAGAGAGACGAGAAAGAAAGAACTTGATTCATCATGGTGGCATAAGAAATTTCAAGAAAAAGAAAATTACCGATTTGCGGATCTTTAAAAAATGTAAATTTTAACATTGTTAAATTATTTCATTTGTAGATCTGGGTTCGGGAGCAGCAAAATTTTTGAAATAATTCTTTTAGCTATTTTGGATAATTAATTATTAAATACAAAAGTAAATTATAAAGAAGAATTTAAAATACTAAATTGTAAAAGGTGGAGCTGCGTTTTCCTCCCAGTCTATTCGTCGATCATTGAAGTTAAATTTTCCAAAATTTCTATTCACTGGTGCAGGGGCTGGAACACTTTCATGTACATTTTTGTCTTTTCGCGAGATGGTGTGTGATATATCGTTTAACATATTAATAATAAATATAGGACCTTAAGTAAACCACACCCTCAAAATTAGTATTGGGAATGGTGGTAATGATTTTTATTTTAGCGTAAGAAAAAATTAAAAATTTGATTATCTATAAAAAGAACTTACTTTTTTTTTCTTTTTGAGCTTCAAATTTATTTATTTTTAAATTCATTTTATTTAATTTTTTTATTTATCTACGTAATAATATTTATTATTGTGTCCACAATGAGTTTGTATATACTATATATATATATATATATATATATATATATATATATATAGAAATATATTTTTTTTAAAAAAAATAAATATATATATATATAATATATAATATATATATATATATTATATATATATATATATATAATATATATATATTATATAATATATTATAAATATATATATATAATATATATAAATAAATATATATATATATATATATATAATATATATATATATATATATTATATACTATAAATATATATCTATATATTATTATTATATATATATATATATATAATATTATATATATATATATATAATATATATAATATTATATATATAGTTATATACTATTATATATATATATATATATATATTATATATAATATATATTATAATATATATTAATATATATATATATATATATATATATATATATATATATATAGTCAGACTTTTTTTAATTCTCACAGTATGTAACTAGATACCGGCAGCTTC
>JABUQX010120967.1:12500-25000 GCA_015478945.1 Trachelipus rathkii | reverse complement strand
TTATCTTTTAATTTGAATATTGGGGATAACGTAAAGGTTTATTTTTAGGTATTTAACTAAAATATCCAAGTTTACCATTCACCTTGGGGATACTTTTATTTAGTTTTTTTATCTAACATTAGTTTTAGTTATACTGTTAGTACACGATCCGCTTAGTGTGCTAGTGTGGTTTTTGTATGTGTGTTGTATGTGGATTGAGTAACGTGCAAATTTTTTAAACATTTATTTAACATATTATAAAATTTTGTTTTTGTTCTTTTAATACAATGAAAACGTAAATTTTATTTTCTAGGTCTTTAACTAGAATATCCCAAGTTTACCAATCACCTTGGATACTTTTTTTTTTTTTTTTTGTCTTAATGGGTTTTATTTATACTGTTAGTACACGATCGCTTTTGTGTGCGTGTGTGTGTTTGTGTGTTTGTGTGTGTGTTAGTGTGTGTGTGAGTGTGTGGATTGAGTAAACGTGTAAATTTTTTAAACTATTAGAGCTTGTGTGTGCGTTTGTTTGTGCGAGCGGCTGATCGAATGACAGGTCAAAGTAGATGTGGGGGTGGGCGCAGGCGGGGGGTTTCTATTGACTTTGCTAACGTTCGCGGCCTGCGTGCTAACATGAATCTGTGGGATATCACCTCTCTAACTCTCAACCAAACATTTTATTATTCTGGACCCAGCTGGCAGGGATTCTTTTTCAAATAAACTTAATCATCTCTAACTATCAACTTTTTCTATTAAATTTCCGTCTTAAATGGATGGTGTCTGTGGCCTAGATAAACATAAATACTCCATGAACATGTCTCGAGAATCTTGGATCTCCTAATTCGATGTTCTGTGGCTAAAAATCTTACTCCCTACTACTACTATCATTGTCTTGTGTTTCTGCTACTGCCTCCTAATGGAACAGATTTTCAAATTTTTTGACTATCTTACTACTTCTCATGGGACTGTTACTTCTTCCCATCAAAATGCTGAGATCCTATTTAGGGGATCTCAACGTACACCACACTGAGTGGTTGGGCTCCTCTCACACGGATGCAGGCGGGAGGAGGCCAAAACATTCAGTATTCTCAACGATCTGAACAGTTAATTAGGAACCTTACAACATATTCCACGATCGTCCTAACAATTCTGAATACGCTTGACTTATGTTTCACACTACTCCTTGCTCTCGTTTTAAATACACATTTTCTCCTCCTATTGGTTAACTCTGACACAATCTTTGTAGCTGCTTAATTTATAAACACTTTCTCCTCCAGCAGCTCCAGCCATGCCTAAACGTAATTTCTGCGCACTTTAATCAGGCTAGATTGGGGGGAATTGCGTTGTTTTTGGCTAACTTAACTACTCTGGGAATGAATCCTGCTTTGACTCGGGATGCTCGGTCACCGCTGAAAAGGGGGCCGTAATTCACCGATGGGATGAGCAGGTTCATTCCCTTTAATAAATCTTTTTCTCCCCAAAATCCATGGATCGATGGAGCTTGTTCTCGCGCCCATTAAGGAGAGAACAATTGCGTATCGGCATGGAAAAAAACTCTCGTTACTCCTATCACTTCTTAACTAATTTATCATTCTGGCTCGAATCGTTGCAGGGATTACTCATTCGACAGGCTAGCGCACTTTCACTAAAAGAAGGTGCGACAACCTGCTTGGTTTCCTACTGATAAAAATTTTTGGCCCCTTGCCAAAAAACATCTCTAACAATTGTAAATCCGCCTTTCCTCCCCTTATTCGCTCTGACGGTTCTGTTGGTAACTCTCCTTCTGAAAAGGCCAAACTCTTCGGCCTCCTTTTTTTATCTATTCTACCCTGGAAGATTCTGGCATCCCTCCTCCTACTCTTCTCCTCTCAGGTTTCCCATGTCATTACCTGTGATTACACATGAATCGTGTGCAAGGGATCCTGAGATCTATGAACGCAGAAGCTAGTGGCCCGGATGGATTCTCCCCTGTTTTAGGAGTGTGTTCTGAGCTGGCGGCCTGTCCTCGTTCACTCTACTCTTAATGTCTTAATACTATACTTTTCCTCAGTGCTGGAAGCGGGCACATATGTCCAACCGATCCCAAAAAAGGTAGCCGTTTGCTGATCCTTCTAACTATTCGCCCTATACTCTCACTGTATTCATCTTAAAATCTTGAAACTCTTCTTAACTCTCAATTCCCGGATCATCTGGAGTCTCATTCCCTTCTTTCGATCATCAGTATGCTTCGTCGCTTGAGGTCAACTGGTGACATACTTTCCTATCTAATGATTTTATGGTCTTCTGCCCTATTATGGACATGGGGAGTCTTGCTCGGTGGGCCTTGACATATTCCAAAGCTTTTGACCGGGTTTGCACTCACTGCCTCTAAGCTCCCTTCCTTTGGGTTCCTCCTTCTCTTGCTTTACTCTTCGTCTAATTTTCTCTCCGATCGCTCTATATCAGCACTCGTTGATGAGCACCTCTTCCTTCATTTCCGTTGAATTGTTGGCTGTTCCGCAAGGTTCGTTTCATCTCCAACTTATTCTATATTTCATCAACGATCTCCTCAGCTGTACTTCCAACTCTGTTCACTCTTATGCCGATGACTCAACCCTCCACTCTTCTACTCTACTTCAAATTCTGGCTCCCTTCTTTTGGCTTCTAGAGTTGCTCTCGTCTTCAGCTTTCCGATTCTATCCTTGTCGATCTGGATGGGATTTCCGGTGGGGTCACCGCAACCTTGTAAAATTCAACTCTTTAGAAAACTCCAACTTTCTACATTCCCTCTCAAAGACCAACCTCCCAACTTCCTATTCTTCGACGGCTCTAAGTCTCTCCTGTGATAACAGTTAAACATTCTTGGCTTTAACATAAACAATAAATCTGTCTGGAAAACCCTCATATTTCAATGGATTGCTAAAGTGCCTTGCAAAGAAATGGAGTTTCTGTTCAAGGTTGCGCGAATTTTTTTCCTCTGCACAGTTGCTCCAGTTATATAAGGGCCTTATTCGCCCTTGATTGGAGTACTGTTCTCACATTTGGGGGCTCCGGCTCCACCCTTTTATTGGATAGGGGTTGAGTCTAAAAGCAAGAGACTAATAAACTGTCCGCTACTTTCAAACTCTCTTGACCCGTTCTATCTCTCGACGTGACGGTGGCGCACTATCTCTTTTCTATAGGTAACATACAGCAGGAATCATTGCTCAGGGGAGTTGGCCGCTCATATTCCACCTCCATTGCGTCGCCCTCGCAATACAAGGGGGTGCCATGCTCTCCCATGAATTTTGCGTGGTATTGAGAACCCCAGACTTTTTCGTTGTGGGCCTCTTTCCTTCCAGCTACTTCTGTTCTGTGGAACTCCTTGCCTTCTTCTGTTTTTCCACATATATTTAATTCTTCCCTACTTTAAAGCCCCGTCTGCCGCTCACCTGAAGTTATTAGCCTAAAGTTGGGGAATTGGGCTGGGTTACCTTGTTTTATTTTCTTGCCCCTCCTTTGGAAAGGGGCTCTGCCCGTGAGTGGTGGTTTATGTAAAAAAAAAAAAAAAAAAAAAAAAAAAAATATAGAGAGAGGAGAGAGAGAGAGAGAGAGATGAGAGAGGAGAAGAGAGAGATGAGAGAGAGAGAGAGAGAGAGAGGAGACTTCTCCATTAAAATTCGGAAACTCAAATTTTAAATGATTATTTTATACAAAAAAAATAATTTCCCTACTTTAGCTTTTTCCAACCTATATAAAATGTTGCTGTGCACAAGTCCAAATAGTTGAAAATACCCTTTCAACATTAACAGTTGATGAAGTTGCTGACAATATGCTTATTATTTTATATATGACATTCTCATCTAATTTTTCTTTGAGAGATCTGTACCAAGATGAAAGAGTCACTGCTGAAAACAGAGACTCATCAAATAGTAACTTTTATGAAATATGGAGGAGAATTTGCGCTTAATTTATATCTCCATAAATCCACTGGTTTTTGACTACTCTCTCTGGAAGTATGTGGTCTGATATCTTGGTTTAAAAATATATGCCAATAAGTGAGCTTCTTTTACCTGATGATACCTCCTTTTTTACTTTTCGTGATAAAATCTTGTCTGTTGAGTGGTGGATTAAGCTGTTCTAGCTCCATATTCATATTTTTCCAAATATAAACATCATCACTTAGTTAACAGTCATTGCCTTCTAGCTTGGTTGAAGCTGTGGCCACACACTCCACAACTGAGTTTTTTTAATCTTTTGAAATGTGCATCGATGGTAGAAAACGAATCCATCAAGACCTCGAAACAAAGAACAAGTTTTAAACATGTTTTAAATTTACCAATGATATATGATATTATAATATATTATATATAATGATATTATTATATATATATAATTATATTATAATATTATATATTTATTATATATATATATATATATAAGTATATATAGATAAATATATATATTTATATATATATATATATATATATATATATATATATATATTATATAATTATATATATATATATATATAATATACATAATATAATATATATATATAATTAATATATTATATATATATATATATATATATATGTAGTATTATAGTAAATAGATATATATAATATATATATTATATATAATATATATATATATACTATATATATATATATACTATATATATATATATATATTATATATATATAATAATAATATATATATCATATATATATATATATATATATATATATATATATATATATATATATATATATATATATATATATATATATATATATATATATACATATATAATATATAATATATATATTATATATATATATATATATATATATATTATATATATATATATATTATATATAATATATATAATCATTCTCACAATAATATAAAATCAGCAGAAATTTTTTATTGCCTTTCAGTTACTCTTCGATTAAAAAATTGAGAAAACCATATCACATGCTAAAGAAAACTATTAATAAATACATTTTTTAAATTTTATGCGATGTTGTTTTTTAGTTTTAAAAACCATTGTTTTTTATGTGGTTTAAACCAATGGTTTAAACCAATGGTTAACCAAATGGTTTAAACCATCCCACCCTATATATAATATATATTATATTATATATATAAACTATATATATATATATTATATATATTATATATTATTAATATAATATATATATATATAGTATATATACTTGTATATATATATATGGAATATATATATAATATTATGTATAATATTATTATAATATATATACATATATATATAATATATATATTAATATTATATATACTGATATAATATATATATATTATTATATATCTATTATATTCTATATATATATATATATATATATATTATATAATAATATATATATATATTATATATAATGATATATAATAATATATGATTAATATAATATATATATATAAATATATATATATATAATAATATATATATTATATATACTATTATATATATATATATATTATATAACTATATATATTAAATATATATTTATATATATATATATATACTATATATTATATTATATATAATATATATTATATATATATATTAAATATATATATATATATATATATATACTATATATATATATATTATATATAAAAATATATATATATATATACTTACTATACATATATATATATAATATATTATATATATATATATATATATATACTGACTTAGATATATATATACTATAACATATATATATATATTAATATATATAATATATATAATATATATAACTATATATAATTTATATATATATATTTATATATTTATATAATATATATATATTATAAATATATACCGCGTATTATTATATATATATATAATATATATATTATATATATAATATATATATATATAATATATATATATATATAATATAGTATATATATACTATAGATATATATATATATATATAATTACTAATAATTATTATATAAATAATATAATATATAATATTATTAGATATATATATATATATATATATAATATTATATATATATATATATAAATATATATATTTAATATATATATATATATATTACGATATACGTATATATATATATATATATAATATATATATATAAATATTATATATTATTATATACTAGTAATAATAATTACCTATATATTATATATATAGTATATATACTATATATATATATAAATATAGTTATATAATATATATATATATATATATATATATATATATATATATAATATATATATATATATTATATATATATATTTATATATAATCTAATATATATATATATATATATATTATATTAATATATATATATATATATTATATATAAATATATATTATCATATGATATATATAATATATAATTCATATAATAATATAATTATTATATATAAATAGTATATATATATACTATATTACTATATATATATATTATATATATATATATATAATATATATATTATATTTTGCTAAGATAGCTTCTCCAACTCTACAATTCAGATATATAATATATATATATATCATATATAATACTATATATAATATATATATATTATATAATTATATTATATATATAATATATTAATAATATTATATATTATATAAATATATTTATATATATATACTATATATAATATAATATATACTATATATATACATATATATATATATATAATATATATAATCTATATACCAGCGACCTATATATATAATAGATCATATTATATTGGAATTTCATATATATATATATATATAAATATAATAGATAGTATTAATATATATAATATATATATATATAATTAAATATATATATAATATATTTATAATATATCATATATATATATATATATTTATTATATATATATAAATATATATTATATATATATTACATAATAGTATATATATAGTATATATATACTGATATATATATGATATATATACATATATGTATAGTATTAAATGCCAACTTAATCTTTCTCATATACAGAAAAACCGACGGCAAAATCATTAATTACATGCATTGTATATCTTTTCATTCCCGTCAATATCAAAAATTGGTACACCTCTTCACGCATGTATTTTACGAGCCACTACGGATTTAGCTCGCCTCAGCATTGCAAGAATCTGATTGGAGTTTTCTATTTAACCGTTAAAACTTTACAATATCCTTCATATATAATTAATAAAGCATTGAAGAAAGCAAAAGAGAAATTTTACCATACCCATAACCCAGCACTTCAAGAGGAAAAAATCACCTATTTGTCAGTCCCGTATCCCATTCCTGAGTCCATCAAAAAAACTATACCGAATACCATTGTTACTACCCCATCAAATACACTACCTCTTAAAAGAGTTTTGAAGCAATAAAATTAGAAGATGCCACACAACTAAACAATGTGTATATAGATCCCGTGTCTTGCTGTGCAGTATATATACTAGGTGGAAACGACGTAGGATTTAAATAGAGCGTAAAGATCAGCACAAACTCGATTTAAATTTCCGACGAAATACAATCAGCTTTACCCGAATCTAGGGAAGAAGTATTAAACATAAATAAATATCGACAACATGGAACTTGTAATTTTTGTATCAGACTCGAAAACTTATACAAATTGGAATCTATTGGCATCAACAAAATAGTAATAATTATAACAAAATGGCAGGAGAAGTAAATATAGATGTATGTAGCACAGAATTTAATAATGAAGGATACAAGATTTTACAAAAAGATCGACCAATAAACTAAATTACGAACACAACCATCCAGGTCAATAAATATATCATCTTGGAGCAATCAACGTACGACAGTCTGTCGTTTTGTTTTGAATCATCACCTTGAGAGCCAGCTGCTGGAAGCCGACGCGAAGTAGTGAGAAAAAAAATTACAATATTGTTCAATTTCTTTTTATAATAATCAATAAATATGTGTCGTGAAATATTTTATATAGGCCTATGTTAACACAATAAAGTTTAAATTTATAAGAAAGTGCTGTACATATGAACAAGGGAATTTATTCAGATATATATATAAATATTATATATATATAAATATACTATATATATATATAATATATATCTATATATATCTTATATTATTATAATATATATCTATCTAATACTATACTATCTATAATATATATCATATATATATTTATATATATATTACTATACTATACTATTACTATATAATATAAATATATATTATATATATACTGATATTATATATATATACTATATATATTATATATATATATACACTATATATATATATCTTATAATATATATATATATTATAATTATATATTATATACCATATATCATATTATATATATACGATCTATAATATATATATATAATATATTAATATATAATAAATATATAATTACTATATATATATATATATACTATATATAAAATATTATATACTATATTATATATATACTATATAATATATATATATATACTATCTCCTCACCTCACCCCTCACCTCCACCTCCCCACCTAACTCACTCCTCACCTCTATATCACATACCTCAACACCTTATACTACCTATCATTCACCACTACCTCCTACTATACTACTATACTTTCCACTACCCTATATACCTCATACTTCCAACCCCTTCCTCCACTCACCTCTCCCAACCCTCCCTCCCTCCCCCCCCCCCCCAAAAACTCTCCTATACCCTATCATCTCTATTATATATATACTATACTACTAGTATACCCCTATCATACTACCCCCCACTTATCCTATCATATACCTCATACCTCATACTCATTATACTTACATATACTATACTATATATATACTCTACGAACTAGTACCTCCGTACTCACTACTCTTCACCTCCTATAATATAATATATATATAATATATATTATATAATATATTTAATATATACACTAATATATAGTAATATATAATTTAACATTATATTTATATATATATATATATAAATATAATATATTATTATATATATATATATAATATATATATATATATATTATATAGTAATATATATATATATAGTTATGGGATAACGGAGCCGCATGATATCTCGAAAACTAAGATAGGTACAAGAAAACTGATAACATATATGGAATCAGCGTATGAAATTTGTATGGAAAATGCCAAAAAAAAATTTACTTTTTTTTTTTAATTTTTTTTTATTATCTTTAATACGTATATAAGCTTAAAATTAGAATAAACCAGTATTATAGAACCATTCAGCAGTAATAAAAATTCTTTTAGGGGGCTCGAGCCGACGGTGGGACAGAGGGGGGGACGTTTTCCATACCCCGTAGGGGAGGGGCGGAGGAACCCCCGCGACACCCAAATTCAAAAAACAAACTCCATAATTTTTTCCAATTACAACATCGTCAGCTTTGATGCCATTTCCCTATTCACCAATGTCCCCATAAATGACACATTACAACTCCTAGAAAATCATGTCACTACACATAATATATCTTTCACATTACCATTTCCCATCATCAAGTCTCTTATATTATTAATTTTAGAACATGCTTATTTCAAATCACAAAATAAATATTATAAACAAATAAAAGGTCTCAGCAGGGGATCCCCCCTCTCCCCCACATTAAGTAACATATACATGGAGTTAATAGAACAATACATCATTTTCCCCAACCCCCTTTTCGATTCAATCACATGGTTTAGATACGTAGACGACGTTTTTGCCTTAATACCGAAAGAAAATAATACAAATCATATTTTAAATTTTATTAACAATATACATAATGATATCAAGTTCACTGTCGAAATTTCTAACAATAACATAATCTCATTTCTTGACATTCTCATATCCTGGTCCCAAAACAACTTTCCCACTTACCAAATACATAGAAAACCAACAGCTTCAGATTCATACATACATTGGTATTCAGATCACGAAACATCCACCAAAATTGCCACCCTTTCCAATTTATTTTTAAGAGCTCTCAGAATATGCGACACCATATACTTAGAAACAGAAAAAAACAAAATTATCAACACGTTCAAAAAACTAAATTACCCTCAACCTATAATTTATAAAGCATTCAAACTCGCCAAAAACAAACATCTAAATCCAAATACAAATCCAAAAAGTTACATAAATATATTACCCATACCCAACGTAAACACACAATTACTTAAAAAATATATACCTAATTCCATACAAACTACTAAATCTAACCTTATAACTCTCAAACACGCACTTAAACCTAAAGATTTATATCCCATTCAAAATTCCGGTATTTACAAAATTCCATGCCTCAATTGCAATAAACACTATTTTGGTGAGACTAACAACTTTACATTACGTACCACTCAACATAAACAGGATTTAAAAGATGATACACTTTCTTCCTCATTAACGATACATAGGAGAAAACATAATCACTCAATCAACATTACATCCTCTAAACTCATAATTCCCATACAAAATACCACAATACGAAAAACCATTGAGTCCTTTTTGATAAAAAACACCCAAAATTACAATACTTTAGCTGGAGTTCCATACATAGACGACATTACTAATTCATATTTAAACAACTCTGACGACGTGATAATTACCTCCAACTCATCTAAATAATTACTCTGTTCCTCCCAATTTTACACCAGGTTGCCAGAATACAGAGCTGTAATCATAGCAATATTTCATTCCGCTCACCAGTTCCTGACGATGTTGCCCGCCACGGGAACGAAAGCTCGAACTCTTACAACTAAAAACTCAAGCTTATTATTGTGAAAAAATTATATTATCTCTGTATTCATATATAACAGTGCAAGTGTATAAATAAAAGTATTTGTGTCATTGAGTAATTGAGTTATTTTGTTATTGTAATCAATATCAAGGGGATAAACAATATCTTTAAATATAGACCTGCGTCAATTGCAGATTAATTATCAATAAATATGCCCCCCGATAATTTCCATGAGGCAAAAGAATTCCTATCAAACAATTACCTAATAAAGAAGGCTTTTTACAAGTACGCCGACTCTCTTACAACGGCAAACCTTACAAAAAATAATTTGAAGTTTCTCACATCCTGCCTATCGGACTGTGTTATACCTAAAAGTTACATCCCTGCATTCATCTACGTCGACAAGCATGCCCCATTTCCAACCATCTATCAAGACATACTCAAAAATCAAATAAAAGGCATAAAAGAAGAAATCAAAACCAAATACCGAATAAATTACCACAACTTCAAAAACTTCCAACAGATTTTCTACAATCAACAATTAGACCTTAACCTATTCACCGAATTAATTGATTACGCTCATAAAATAACTGATAAGAAAACCAAACTCCGAGATATTCATCATAAAAATAAACTAGACAACCTATTCAAGAATAGTAACTGGACAAAAAACTCGAATGCAGATAACCTAGTTAACCTATCCGACTACAACCTATCCCACACTGAATCTACATTATTAGGTTATGGTTTAAATTTCGCCATCAACAACAACGAACCCTGGATTCCGTTACTGAACAACTTCAACTACTGGAAAACAAGAAATAAAGAGGAAAAAATTAATCCCGATATACTTTTTGGTATTCTTCTACAATTACAATCAACTGCCCAAAATAAAATCCGTTACCCTCGCCGTTTTCATACAGCCCTGTCCAAATTACGTAATAATAACCACATTACCATTTCAAGATCAGATAAAGGAAATAAAATAGTCATAATGAATACCACTGATTACAATAACAAAATAACTCAATTACTCAATGACACCACAACATACACCGAAATACGTACTGATCCCTTAAAAAATTCACAGGCGTCTTTCAACAAATCCCTCACAAAAATCTTACCCAACGACACAAATCTCCAGACCTTGTTTAATTCATATCTTCCCACTTTGTCTAAATTTTACGCTATCCCGAAAATTCATAAAGAAAACCTCCCTCTTCGCCCCATCATATCTAATATAAATTGCATCACCTACAAATTAGCAAAATGGCTCTCCAAAGAACTTAATTCCCTCATAGGACACATTTCCACCTCACATATTAAAAACTCTCAACATTTCATTCAAAAAACAAACTCCATAATTTTTTCCAATTACAACATCGTCAGCTTTGATGCCATTTCCCTATTCACCAATGTCCCCATAAATGACACATTACAACTCCTAGAAAATCATGTCACTACACATAATATATCTTTCACATTACCATTTCCCATCATCAAGTCTCTTATATTATTAATTTTAGAACATGCTTATTTCAAATCACAAAATAAATATTATAAACAAATAAAAGGTCTCAGCATGGGATCCCCCCTCTCCCCCACATTAAGTAACATATACATGGAGTTAATAGAACAATACATCATTTTCCCCAACCCCCTTTTCGATTCAATCATATGGTTCAGATACGTAGACGACGTTTTTGCCTTAATACCAAAAGAAAATAATACAAATTCAATTTTAAATTTTATTTAACAAATCACATATGATATTCAAATTCACTGTCGAAATTT
>JABUQX010120967.1:0-5000 GCA_015478945.1 Trachelipus rathkii | reverse complement strand
AGGTACCCTCGTCAATAACGTAAGCCCTGTTTTCCGAATACCGCACTTGTGAAATCAGTATACCCATTCATTCAAATATTGAATAACTTACCTGTTAAATGTTATACCTACGAATGACTTATTGCTACACGCCCTTTATATTAATACACTTAGAATGATTATATACAACCCATCGTAAGTATACGTCCACTTGTATAAATAAATAAATACATAACAATGCTATTCTAATGCCATAGCAAGATAATATATATAATCATGTATTTACACTCCACTTATCTATTCTGTATATATGATACACATTTTATCTATATATCATTTATGCGTGCTATATAATAATATATATAGGGTTAATTTAAAAAAATATGATTATGGTAGATATAAGCCAGTTTGTCTTTAATTACTCGCATGTTACTTTCCCCCAGTCTCTATATATGGACATCTCTCTCTCTGCCCATCAGATGAGGGGCTTTTGCGATTCTCCTTTCTCGCTTTCTTAAATATTAATCTGTAGCGTGGCAACAATAAAAGAGGAGTGTAAAATTTTAGGGAGTTATATCTTCCTCTCTGATATTTCTGCCTCTTTTTTTTCATTCGAGAATCAGATGTAGTAACCAGCTAAGCTCTCTTCCTCCGCAATGGCGGTGGCTGAATCAGCAGCATTTGCGTGCAGGCTTAATGATAGAGTTACTCGCTTATGTGCAATATAGAAAAGTGGTAACCATATTAGAAAGCCGTTAATGAGTTTGCTATTTTATCAATGTACCTCATCGTTATCCTACTGACTCCCCGACCATATGAAAATTAATCCATTCACAGGTGCGAAAGTAATCCCTACAACCCACATGGCACACACATGTGTATTCCTCATATAAGATCTGCTCTTGCGAGGCGGCGAGCGCGTGTTAAAATATAAATAAAACACTAACTAATTACCTCTCCATCTATTAAAAGTGCTAGAGAAGGAATTACAGTATCAACAATAAATTGTGATCAGAAATCTTCAATCTTCTCCTCGCACGCTTGCATACAGTTAATTTACTTACTGCATTGAATAACCTCTCACCCAAAGAAAAGTCAACTTATATCTCTCTCGTCATACTTACTACTTACTTTACTATACTCTATCTCATACTCTTATCTGCGTTATCTCTCTTCTCGCTCATACTCTTCTAACACTAACACCACTACACTAACACACACATACAGCACATCGAACAACACACACACACACACATCCTCATTATATTGTACTATGTACCTAACCACGTATATATTTAATATACTATAGATACGAATGTTATGAGTAACTATCTATAATTAAAGATATAATCTAATCCTCATTGGATTAAGACATAATGTATTAAGTTTAGTAATATATAGTATATGAAAGCCATACTCATTATTATATATGAGACTTGACAGGTGAGTGTATTCAAGAGGATCGCTCTCATAAATAGTCCTTCTGACAACATCAAAATCTCTTAATAGAATTATGCTCCACAGCACTCTTTTCACTCTCCAGTTCACCTTTGTTAACGGTGCCCAAGTTTGAGTATCCGTCGCCAGTCAGAAAATTGTACAATATTCTGATAGTCGAATGCTGAGACTTCTGGATATGTACTAGCGTGAACGGACCCTCAACTTGGTGTCTCGTCAATTGTATGAAAGTCCATCCTCAACGCAAGGTAGACTCAAGGCCACAACAATATATATGGCTCGTTGCTTGTCACTCTACAGTAATAAATGTTAACCTCGATCCCAAACATTTTATAATCTTCCACCTTCTCTCTTTTAGTACTTAATAATCTGTTTAACTTGATAGTCAGCACAAATCCACTTTTTCTCTATGATCAACATCCACAAAGAACCGCGGTCGAAATAATAAAATTCTCACAACCTATCACTCACAATTTACACATTTCACTCTGACTCAGCCATGAGACTGTTCTATCTATATATTTGGGCCATACTAAAGAATCTCTTCTCTCTTCAAAGTGGATCAAGCTCTCTCGAGTTTTATGTTCTCAGACGTATGACGCCATTGTACCTTCACACCAAGACAAACTCCACAGATATGGTGATTTAGTATAGTTAGACATTGAAGTAAAACTCTTCGAACAAGAGCCTGAACGCCAGAGCCCCAAATTGTACGCTGTATGAAACAGACTGTATTACCCTGCTAAGAGAGAGAGAGATATACCAAAGCACAAGATTAGAAGTAGTCGAAGTAAGATTATAGAATGATAAAGACAGGATAAACAGGAACACTTACCATCATGCACTCAAGACTTAGTCCCTTCCCATCCACCAAGGATTTAGTTGCAAAACACCTAACCTTCCTACCATTTCACAACTCCTCCTCTACATATGCATTCATCATATTCTCTGTGCCCATTAACCATTTAAATCCTAATATTTAAGCTGAGATTACCTTGTTCCAGTTGACCCACCATCTAATATGACTTCACACCGCGGACTCTCCTCACTCAGCTACCATAACACTTTACTTTTATCTACATTTACTTCAAACCCCTCCTGTTTACACACGCCTGGCAAACCTCTCTGTCTTAATTCTGCTAAACCTTCAGATTCACCACACCAACACCAAATTACCTCCGCATACAATAGCAGGGCACCCTCCACTATCTTCCATTCTCCACATCATTATAAACACCTTCCCCTGCCATTCCCACCTCTAATTCTTTCGTAACCCCATCCAATACAAATTAAATAACCAGGAAGACATAACACATCCCTGCCTCACTTACGCTTATTAATAGTTTTAAACCAATCACTTTCATTTATTTCTTACACACCGCTTCCACTATCGCATACATAGCTTCGATTTCATTCCAGAAGCCTACCAGTTAACCCCAGAGGTTTGCTCACATTAACCTCCAGAGTTTTGCCTATTAACCTCTCATGTTTGCCAGTTAGCCAATCCATAAAATGGCCTAACTACAATTTATATAAATTATTTTCTTTCTCTACTCATTTCTCAATCATTGTTTCAATGTAAAATTTTATCCACACATCCTCTTCTACTTCTAAATGCACCTTGTTCTTCACCAATCAGCCTTCAGTCACTCGACGTACTCTTTCAAACAGAAATACCAGCATATATCTTCCCAGAATTACTCAATAAATCAATTCCCCCTAATAGCTTCCTGAACAGTTCCCTATACCCCCCTTACCCTTATATAAGGGTACTATTACTGCGCTCCTCCAATCCCATAGAACTGCCATTAACCTTCCATAAATGGTCTTGTCAAATAACTTTCAAATCAATTCAATCAACATCTCACCTCCATTCTTGAACATTTCACCAAATAATTCCATCTATGCCTGCAGATTCTACCATTCTTCAACTTTTCTTACCCTATCCATTACCTCCTCCCAACTAATTACCTTACCCCAAAAAATACCTATTTCTTCCTGCACCATTAGACCCACGCACATTCACTATCACCTCACCTCTTCATTAATACCAATGTTATGCAGATTTTCGAAGTGTCCCCTCCACACTCTTCTCACATTCATTTTCATCAGATGACGTTAAAAACCACATCCCTATTCATTATTCTATGCATATCCCCTTACTCTCATTGTTAACCTTACGAACTTCCTTCCAGAAAAGCTTCCTATTCCCTTGTGAGTTCCCATTTCATCCTTCTTACAAAACTTTCATTTATCTCATTTTTTCCCTTAAGTATGCAACTTTTAATCTTCCTTTTTTCCTCCTTATATAATTCCAAACATTTCTTTTGAGACCACCACATCTCTTTTTTATTTTAACCGCTTGCATCCCTCTCATTCCACCATTTCACTCTGAGATCTTACTTCCGTACTTTAAGGCACATCCACATACTTCTCTTGCACTACTAACAAAGGCTTCCTTCATTGCGTCCAGATTTGTTCAGTTTCATCCTATTCACATTCAACTGATTTATTTCCAAGTGCCTCTTAATATTCTTTCCTGATTACCTTGTTAACATAACTTTTCCACTTCTTAATCTTCCCGCAATCTCCTTCCTAACCTTTTCCTCTCCATCCAAGCTCACACTAATCTTACAAAAAACAACATAATGATCCGATTAATCCATCCGCAGCCTCTCACTGATTTAACCAATCTATTCACATACTTTCGACAACTTCCTTCTTCACCAACACAAAATCAAATCATACTTTACTTCGATATCATCAATACTTCACACTAACTCTAGTTATACTTATGGAATGCCAATTGGTTGTTGGGAAGAAAATGTTACATACACACATACCTCTTTCCTCACGGAAAATCAATGTGCACACCTTCTACCCATTCT
This sequence comes from Trachelipus rathkii, assembly GCA_015478945.1. Taxonomy (NCBI): domain Eukaryota; kingdom Metazoa; phylum Arthropoda; class Malacostraca; order Isopoda; family Trachelipodidae; genus Trachelipus; species Trachelipus rathkii. The sequence goes on along the minus strand of JABUQX010120967.1, from coordinate 675 downwards.
CATTGTTCGTCCCTGAGATCACCATTCCAGACCATTTTTAGATGGACGGACGAGACAGACACCAAAATCAGAATCGTTGAGAAGGCATTGAGGCCTAACTTACCAAATTCAAAGATCTATCCATATTTCCCTCACGATTAATCTCAAGTTAATAGTCGCCTACTTCGTTCTTATCTGCTAAAAGACATTCAACCTTCCAGTGATTTTGCTATTGTAATACATTATCATCTATCTATATTCTTTCTTTCTTGAATACCTTTACACTATACCTGTTGAGCATCTATATTTTATTAACATAAAAATTAGATTTAGCATAAATGCAATTCTACGGATACCTTGCTCACACTAACAAATTGATTACATATCCTAATTGCGCACTCCAATAGGGCTACTCGACTTCCAAACATGTCAACTCATCAAAATCGCAACTCCTTTTCTCCCCCTCTCATTCTCTCCACTCCAGCACACACGCATTTCACACCACACCACTCCACTCATTTTCATATTCCATATGTGATCTTTTGTTTCAGTCACAGCGAAAAATAAATCAAATTTGCCTCATTTCTAATACATCACCATCACTATGTGTGCGTGTAGTGGAGTGAGTTTATACACTAAGATTTCCTAGTTTAGCCAGCTAATGAAATCATGGCATAATATCATAACTCTATCCAC
>JABUQX010120966.1:25000-30000 GCA_015478945.1 Trachelipus rathkii | reverse complement strand
ACTTTAGCTTATATATTATTATTAATTTTTTTTTGGAGGGGGGCGGGAGAAGACTTATATAAAAATATTGAAAAATTTTAAAAGTTAAATAAGTAAATATTATGTTGTTGAATTCAGTGCTCGAAGTTACCAACGGTGATTACGGAGATTACAACCATCAATTGGCTTCGGCTGTCGAAGATGGAATGTGTGTCAAATATGAACCAGAAAGTGAGGTGATTGAAAGGCATAAAGAAGGTAATTTATTATTATTATTATTATTTTATTATTATATTATTATTATTATTATTATTATTATTATTATTATTATTATTATTATTATTATTATTATTATTATTATTATTATTTTTTTTTTTTTTATTTCTTTTTTTTATTATTATTTTAATTTTTATTATTATTTTATTTATTATTTATTATTTATTATTTATTATTATTTATTATTTATTATTATTTATTATTATTTATTATTATTTATTATTATTTATTATTTATTATTTTTTTTATATTTTTTTTTTTATTTATTTATTTATTATTTATTATTTATTTATTTATTATTATTATTATTTTTTTATTATTATTTATTATTTATTATTTATTATTTATTATTTATTATTTATTATTTATTATTTATTATTTATTATTATTTATTTATTATTTATTATTATTAGGCTAGTTAATGAGAATGGAAAAGAATATATTAAAGAAAGCATTCGAATTCAATAGTAATGAAAGCGATTGAAAAACATTTGATAATAGGAAGGTTTAATAAATATTAATTAATATTAATATGCGTTATTTTGTTGAAAATTATCAGTTAAAAAGTGAGGTTTAATTAAAAATTGTTGGTAAATGCGTCTATGATTGATGTTACATTATATTTATTATTATAGTATATTATATAATTATTATATTATTATATTACTATTAGTAAAGTAGTAGTTAGTAGTTTTTTAGTATTGAATTTTAAAAAAATCGTAAATATTAGACTTTAAACCCAACAATTCTGTAGCCATATTTGTAAGTTTATAATATTTATAAAACAATTTTATCTTATGTAAGCGAAAAAAATTGTTTATATTTTGAAAATATTAAAAAATAATATACATCATCAGTTAGATATAAAAATATATATTTATCTATATATATATATATTATATAAGTATATATATATATATATATATATATTAATATATAATATATATTATATATATATATATATATATATTAATATATAAACGGCTTATAATGTATTTCATTAACAGCAAAATATTATTTTTTTCAATCAGATATTCTTCAAAAACTTAATAATAGCTACAGGGAAAGGATTACATTGCATGGAATGCTGCCGTCCATTTTAGTGCGGAAAATGTATGATAAAAAAAAAAAAAAAAAAAAACCATATTTTTTTAATACAATAGTTACAGCGAAAAGGAATACATTTTGGAATCCTTTGTAAAATTTTAGTTAGGGAAAATGCCAAAAAAAATAAATAATATAAATTAAATAAAATAAAATATGGCTATTTTTATTTTTAGGCTGCAGGACCATTAATATATATATAATATATATATATTATATTATCTATATATATTATTATATATATATATAAATATATATATATAATATATATATATATATATAATATATATATATATATATATACTATAGCTTATATATACATTATTTTTTAAAGGTATTACACGGCAATGTAGGGGGCTCGAGCCGACGCGGGAACACAGGGGGGGACGTTTTTCCATACCCGTTAGGACGGAGGGGCGGAGGAACCCCGCTACACCCAAAAACCAAAGAGCGGGGGGTTCGGAGACCCTCCCCGGAGGGGGGGGGGAATTAGTCCTACCCCCGTAGTTCCCCGGAAGAGCCGATAGACCCCGACCTCCTTGCCATCGGTGCGGTATACCCTTGAGGTATTCTTTAGTAAAAAAAAAAAAAAGCAAAATTTAATTAAAAGAAAGTCTATTTATTTTACGAGTAACCAATAAAGGGTCTCTAAATAGGCTCTCTAATCATTTTTACTAATAATTAATAACAATTAATTTTTTTTATTTTTTTTATTTTTTTTTACATTTTCCTATCTAAAAATTTTACCAGGATTCCAAAAAAATGTAATTCCTTTTTACGCTGTAGCCTATAATATATTCATATTATATAGGCTATATATATTATTGTAAGGTAATGACACGGCAATGTAGGGGCTCGAGACCGACGGGAACCACAGGGGGACGTATTTCCATACCCCGTTAGGGGAGGGCGAGGAACCCCCGCCGACACCCAATATACCAAAGAGCGGGGTTCCGGAGACCCTCCTCGGAGTGGGGGAATATAGTCCTACCCCGTATTCCCCGGAAGGCGAGAGACCCCGACTCCTGCCATCGGGCGGTTATACCCTTTGGTATTCTTTAGAAAAAAAAAAATTAAACAAAATTTTAATAGAAAGTCTATTTATATTTAACGAGTAACCAATAAAAGGTCTCTAAATAAGGCTCTCTAATCATTTTACTATAATTAATAACAATAATTTTTTTTTTTTATTTTTTTTTACATTTTTCCTATCTAAAATTTTACCAGGATTCCAAAAAAAATGTATTCCTTTTCGCTGTAGCTATTGTAGTTTTTGACGATATATATATATATATATTTTTTTTTTTTTTTTTTTTTTTCCGCACTAAAATTGGGACCAGCATCCAGCAATGTATTCCTTTTCCTGTAGCCTATTGTAGTTTTTGAGAGATATGATAATGGAATTGAAGGAAATTTTTGCTGTTAATGAAATACATCTTTCCCTATATATATCTCATAAAAAAATATATGAGAGAGAGAGAAGAGGAGAGAAGAGAGAGAGGAGGAGAGAGAGAGAGAGAGAGAGAGAGAGAGAGAGAGGAGAGATTGAGAGAGGGAGAGAAGAGAGAGAGGGAGGAGGTGAGAGAGAGAGAGAGAGAGCAGAGAGAGAGAGAGAATAGGAGAGGAAAGAGAGAGAGAGAGGAAGAGAGAGAGAGGAGAGAAGATAGAGAGAGAGAGATGAGAGAGAGGAGAGAGAGAGAGAGAGGATGAGAGAGAGAGAGAGAGAGGAGAAGAGACGAGAGAGACGAGAGAGAGAGAGAGAGCAGATGTTTTGAAAAAAAAAACTTTGGTATCGATAGTTTTTCACGATAGTATCGAACTATCGATAGTTTCCCTTCACAAATACAAACAAATTATTTAAATAAATAACATTTACCTCGTCCAAATTATATGCTCTGAAAATTTCTATTTGGTAGGACGCATAATAAAAAAGATAACTCGATTAGTCCCAAATAGTTATGAAATGCTAAAGGAAAAATAAATTCTGACATTTCATAATTAAAATTGTGCTTTCATATGAATAGCATCAAAACTGGAAGTGATAGATAAAATTCAATATGATTTTTTGGATTCAGCACAACAAAATTCATAAGAATTGAAAAGTGAGTTGGTGAGAAAACACGATCTCTGAACATTTTTCTAAAACAAAACATGAGGAAAAAAAAACAAGCAATTTTCTTGTTGTTGGTGATGGTTTAATAGTCTTTAGAACTGTATTTCCCCCCTATAATTTGTATGGTTATAAATTACTGGTTTTGAATGATCATTAGTTATACAAGATTGTTTTTTTTTTTTTTTTTTTTTTTTTTTTAATGTTGAGAAGGTAAAAGATTTCGCGTACGTAATCTGTTCCAAGCACTGACATCATTCTTAATGCTAAACCCTTAGATTTAAATAATCTTTTTTAAAGAATATTTGCTTTCATTAAGATGTTAATAGTAGCAAACTGAAGCATGTTTTCCACCATTAAACTAGTTATTTATAAAGTAAAAGTTACAATTATACGAAAAAAAAAACTATTTCAATTTTTATTAGTAAAGAAATTAACTATAAAAAAGTAAAATAATATATTATTCGGTAAAAAACACAAAAAATCACGCTAAATAAAATAAGGTCCAAAACAACGATTTTTACAATTATATATATATATATATATATATATATATATAATATATATATATATAATAATATATATATATTATATAATATATATATATATATTATATATATATATATATATACTATGTATATATATATATATATATATAATATATATATATATATATATTATTTATTTATTATTACCACATACCCTCTTAATTCCGAGGTAATTGGTCAGGGAAAGTATTTGTATGGTTTCTGACCAAGTGGAAGGTGCAGGAATATTTAGGCCCGATAGCAGGCCCTGCTTCAGCGCGACGTAGTCGGAATGCTTGCCACCGTAAGGCGTGGGTTCGCATCCTAGTATGCGGCTTTTCCAATGCGAGAAGCATGAGAAGAGTGATTTTGTTTGTGAATAGACTGTTCTGTTGTATGTGTTGGCTATGGTTGTAGTGAAGTGTGTGTATTGAGATTAGTGTAATACACTATGCCGTAAACTTGCAATACGTAAATATTGCAGAAAATCTCCTAACGGACAAATTTTTTGTTCCGTCACACGTGGCCGAACAGTTCTCGTTCGGCCACGTGAACGGACACAAAAAATTTGTCGTTAGGTAGGAGATTTTCTGCAATATTTACGTATTGCAGTTTACGGCATATGTATTACACTAATTCTTATATAATAATATATATATATATATATATATATATATAATATTATTTATATTATTATATATTATTTATAATATATAATATATATATATTATATATATTATATATATATATATATATATATATATATATATATATATATATTATATTATATATATATATATATATATTATATTATATATATATATATATATATATATATATATAATATTATACTATATATATATTATATATAATATATATATATATATATTTATATATATAATAATATATTGATGCAGGTAACATCCGCATTCTTCGCTGCGATGTTGGCGGATATTTATTTATCGAGATTTGTAAAAAAATTTAATAAAAATACTTTAAGATGA
>JABUQX010120966.1:0-17500 GCA_015478945.1 Trachelipus rathkii | reverse complement strand
ATACACTTAAGTGCGAGACCGTCGCAGTAAAAAATCCAACCTAGGATTCCTTCATAACAAAGCGTCAGACCCCAACTGTAGTATCTTGTCAATGTAAGGGTTCATCTCCTAGGCCATGCTCACAACCATGCCCCCCTCACAAAACCCCGCCATTCACTCCTACAATGCCCTTTCTTCTTGACTCTGCCAAACTTCCATTTCTTTCAATCAAACCCTTCTTTGCTGACTTAATCTACTTTTTCTTCGGTCTCCAAGCCGATCAATTCGCAGCACGAGCAACTTTATACATCCGCTTAACCAATTCATCCTTTCCATATGACCAAACCATCTTAATACACACCCATTTATTCTCCCATTTATACCTTTCTTCAAACCACACATCTCTCTAATACGTTCATTTCTCATTTTATCAATTCTTCTCGCACCTAACACGCGCCTGAGATTATCCATCTGAACCAATTGCACCTTAGATCTATATCTCTTATTCCACACCATAGTTTCACTACTCTACATTAACACCTGTAACAACGTATCCACACACAGAACTAGCGCACTCGAGACTTAGTTCCTTTGCATTCACCAAGGATTTAATTGCACCAGCCACTTTCCTACCACTCTCAACTTTCTTACTACACTCTGCATCATTCTATTAATCCTGTCATATTGCAAGTCCATAAAATCTAAATGCAATTTGTTCTTCTCTCATCTTTTCTTATTTGCTTCAATTTAAAAATTTGATCTACACAACGTCCTCCATCACTTTTAAATTCAGCAATTAGCTCCTATCTTTCGACACACACTTTAAGCAAAAATATCAGCAAATATCTTTCCTACAACACTCATTAAACCAAATACCTCTAGAGTTTCTATAGTTTCCCTCATCTCCCTTACCCTTATAAAGAAACTATCACAGCTCTCATCCAATCCTTTGGAACTATATCATCCACAAGCGCTTTATTACACAACTTACATATCCTTTCAATCACAATCTCTCCTCCATTCTTGATCATTTCACCTGTAATTTCATATATACCTGCTGCTTTATTATTCATGAAATTTCTCAATCAACTTATTACCCCCTCCCTACTAATTACCTCATCCCAAGATACCTACTTTTTACACCATCAAACCCACTCACATTCACTATCACCTTTTCATTATTGCTAATCTTATATAGATTTTTGGATGAGTTCCCTCCATACTCTCCTCTCATCCATTTCATCAATCACTAAAGTACCATCCCTATTCATTATTCTCTGAAGACTCTCTTTACTCTCCTCCTTAACATTAGTACTTCCCCTTCCAGAAACTATTCCCTATTCCCTTGTTAATTTCCTCATTCATCCTCCTTCCAAACTGCTTATTTACCTCATTTTTCCTCCCACATATTCAAATTTTGGTCTTCCTTCTTTTCCTCCTTATATATTTCAACTATACCTTTTCTTTGAGACGTCAATCATTGACTTTTAGCACATTTAACACCCCACTCTTTTACTTAACGGCTTGCGTGAAACTTCGTGATGACTGGTTTTCTTACTTCTATTTTTACACCACATCCACATATTTCTCTTGCGCTACTAAAAAAAAATGCTTTCTTCATTTCGGCGTCCAGACTTTTTAAGTTTCATCTTGTTCACATTCAAACGATTTACTTGCGAGCGCTTTTATAGTTTAAGAACTTTATTTTGAAGTTTTTTAATTTTGAAACATTCATTGAAAAGGTGTTAGATAAAGTTGGATGGTCATTCCTGCTACACATGAATGTAATGCGAGAGAGAGATAGTTGAGGCTAGAAGAGATTCATAATCATGTGCGAGGATTAATAGAGAAGAGGATGCATATGTGTCATCGATGGCATCTGTCCTTCTTGATTTTTGTGAGACATAATTTAGAAAACATGAAGTCCTTTATTTAAATGGACAGGGTAAGAAATCAACAGAATCATAAGGTGTTAATGTTTTTTAAAGAATAGAGAGTAATAGCTGTGTGATTAAAGATTATTTATATGATGAAAAAAACAATTAAGAACAATCGGAAACTGAATGGACAGGGATGAAGTCAAAGTATAATAGACAGCGTACACTTTTTTTGAATCTCGCCTCTGTATCTATAGAATATGACTGAATAGATTTCCACGATTTTGGAATTGAATTATTTGGAATGAAGAGATTCGGACTCTTAATCAATATTCAGATAGTGGATTAAATTTATGGCATATAAAAAACTTATCTTTAAAGCGAGGATTAAATTAGTCCAGACTGGCAAAAGCAGATATATATTTAAAAAGAAAAAAAAAATGAAAAGAACATTGTACCAAATTTAACAGGAAAAATGGTCTTTGGGACTTCTGTATACAGGTTTGCACCTTGTATATGTATTAAAGATTTGACCCCTCCATCTAAACACGATCTGATGTGTGAATAGTTTCACATTGTAGGTAGAACTTATCAACTCCAGCATTACCAACATTCTTTGTTTAAAAGCAATTTTGAAAGAATGAGACACGAATTTGTTAAAAGTTCATTTTCAGTTGACAGAATTAGGAAAACAATCTAAATTATGATATTGGCCTAATCTTTACCTTCTTACTCAAACGCCTATGAGGAAATTTTACTAATACATTTTAATAATATGAGAATATTTGATGACAGACTATCATGAATATAAAAAAAAAACTTGGAAGGACGTAAAGTTAAAACTATACTTCACTGGACACTATAAAGTTAACACCGGTGATTGACCAAGCTATCGCAGGGGTCCCGAATATTCTCATTAGTATAAAGCACGCACTAATGTAACTGGATTACTTCTGAGTGAGACGCAGCCAAGAGTTAGAGAGTACAGCTCACATTCTCCTGCCCGGACCAGTCTTTAAACCTAGTCCTATTGCTAGCTATGCAAGTGCTTAACCTCTGAGTAATGGAGTGGTCCATCACGAATTATATATATATATATATATATATATATATATATATATATATATATATATATATATATATATATATATATATATATATATATATATATATTATATATAGTATATATTATATATAGGTCTCAGATGTCCCTTGCTTCTCCATAAACGAGGGGGGAGCTCAACATGATCAGGAAATCGAGACATGATGGTTAAAAAGTGTAAGCAAGGAAATAGATGTAGAGCAGTGGCGTATTTAGTGGGGGCCAGGGGGCCATTGGCCCCCCCGTTTAGACACTATAAAATTTTTAGTATCATATCCGTAATAATATAAAGTGCAGAGTTAAATTAAATTTATAAATTCGTCGCTGTTCTAGGAACAAACTCATAAAGTCCATAGTTAAAACAAATGAAACCTCAGAGAAAAGGCAACATTTAGAATTTCAGGGATTTTTGAAGAATGTGTAAGCGCATCCTAATCTGAACTAGTATTGGGAAATTGCTGTACCACGAATAAACAAATTCCAAAAATACGAGACCCAACATTCCGCTTCCGACCCACAGACATTATTATCGCACACCCATTTTTACCATTTGGATGTTTAATATCGGAATTAAGAGAAGGGTTTGTTAAATTTTCTTTGCAATTTTTATAAACCGAACGGGTGTATGTGCCATATGAGAAGATAAAGATTGTGTAATATTTTACAAGGAAGATCTCGAAAGCCCAAATGAGATTTAGTAAAAGCAGGATGGAATTTATGAAGTTGAAATGGCAACACAGCACAGTCACTCAAAAACCGCAATGGATGGACTAGTTTCTTGTTTCGCAATCTCCAATTTCCAAAATATTTACATCTTGTTGAAATACTGTCAATTTTACCCGTGTTAATGCTTCAGTAGAAAGAGCTGAAACCTACTTGAGAAATACTATAGAAGATAAAAGACTTACTGGACCTTGCCCTCTCTAACTACATTGAATATTGAAATAAAATTGAAGCATGTATCTCAGACTTCGTCTCATCTCTCACGCAGGCAAGTAAATTTAAGCAATATAGGAAGATGATTTTAGAATTCATATAAATTTCTTCCCATTTTCTAGAATTTAATAATTTTGTCCATCCACTTAATATATATAGATTATAATATATATAATATATATATATTATAATATATATACATATATATATATATATATATATATATATATAATATATATAATATATAATTATATAGATATAATATATATATATATAATATATAGATATTATATATATATATATATATTATATTATTTATATATATATTTATATATATATACCAAAGAACTTGTTTGCCCCGAAAAATATTTCTGGATACGCCACTGGCCTTAGAGGTACCCAAAACCAGCTACCAATATATATTATATATATATATATATATATATATATATATATACTATATGGACTGCCTCTCTATATATAAGATTATATATAATATATATATATTTTATCTATAATATATATATATATATATTAAAACAGGGTGCAGTGTTCATCGGTCCAGTTTCAACGATTCCAATATTATTATTTTCTGGATTCTTTGCTCCTTATTCGACAATTCCTGTTTATCTTCGATGGATTACTTACCTTTCATATGTGAGGTAAGATTTTAAGGGTTCAGTTAATATCTATAGTTTCTCTTGAAAGCAAAACATTCATTTAGGATGACAAAGTGGCGAGGTAAGGGGATGGGGTTGGTTCGATCCATCGTCCGGACACTAGGTAGCAATTACCTAGAGTAATCTCTTATTTATCTTTATCTTTATTATTTATATTTTTATTATTTTTATTATTTTATTTTTTTATCTATCTTTATCTTTATCTTTTTTTATCTTTATCTCTATCTTTATCTCTTTTTATTTTTATCAATCTTTATCTCTATCTATCTTTATATCTCTATCTTTATTTTTTTCTCTCTCTCTCTCTCTCTCTCTCTCTCTCTCTCTCTCTCTCTCTCTCTCTCTCTCTCTCTCTCTCTCTCTCTCTCTCTCTCTCTCTCTCTTTCTCTCTCTCTCTCTCTCTCTCTCTCTCTCTCTCTTCTCTCTCTCTCCTCTCTCTCTCTCTCTCTCTCTCTCTCTCTCTCTCTCTCTCTCTCTCTCTCTCTCTCTCATTTTTATAAGATTCAGTTTATATATATATATATATATATATATATATATATATATTATATTATATAAATATTTTGTTAAATATTTTCTTATATATAGACATATATTATTTTATATTTTTACCTGTATATAAATATATACAATATATTAATATACTATATATATATAGATATATATATATATATATATATATATATATATATATATATTGCTGAGCACATTACCTATAAAGCTTACTGTGCACTTGTTTTCGGAAACAAATAGATTGATTTTAGTTATAACTATCAAATAATAAATAATGATATATATAGAGTCATCAACGTGCTTTCTAACTGCATTTTGAAGGACATTGTTCTAGCCCTTTCGGAATGAAATTGCAGAAAATTGACATCTTGAATAAAATCTTTCATAAATTCTTCCTCGTAAGAATTAACAAGTCATCTAATAAGTCATCTGTTTAATTTTTATATGGATATCTAAATGACTAAATTAGATTTTAATGATATGATAATTTGACTTTACCTGGTTTGTTTTAACATATAAACAAATATGTAATTATTATTTTTTAATTTAATTTAATGTTATATTCTTACCTTTTAAATTATTTAAGTAAATAACGCTTTATCATTTGAAATTATCGGAAGCTCTGAGTAAATAAATGTTTTTATATTCAAAGAGGATTAACCTGATGTTGTATATGAACAACCCAAGCTTTGTCAAACAAAATGTTATGTTATGTAATTTTTCTGTGCTTTTATGTAATGTATATTTGAAATAGGCAGGATTGTTCTGTAATTATTTTAGTAGTTGTAATACATGGCAAGTTTAAATTAAGTAGGATTTATATTTTTAAAGTAACTGGTTAATTTAATAATTTTGTACATTAATCATTTATTAAATAAAATTTTACCAAGTCGTTATATTTTCATTGTATAAAAAATATAATAAATTTTGCTCTTGTATTGGGTGGGGTACGTTATATTTACTAAATTAAATTATATTATTTTTAGGTATGGTTATGAAGGAGCACTTCTGTCAATTTATGGATTTGGACGTGAGAAACTTAATTGTTCTGAACCTTATTGTCATTTCAAAAGCCCTGAAAAGTTTCTGAGTACAATGGATGTAGGAAATATTCCTTACTGGGCAAATGTTCTTGCCTTATTTGGCTTTTTCCTTCTCTTAAGAGTCGCAGGATATTTTGTTCTCCGCTGGAAGTTAAAGGCGGAGAGATAATAGTTCTAACATATTATTTTTTTTGTAAATATATATTTTTTTATATAGAAAGCTAAAAAGTTTATCCCTTGTTTCGTTGCCATAATATATTAACAGTCTTATAGTACTGTAATGCCTTTTTAGTAAAAATGTATAAAAATGTTAAAAATTAGAGTGAATATTTATATTATATTTCTTTTAGTCACTTTCTTATAGTAGTTTACATGATCTACTCTGGCATTTGCGTGCAAATCAATATCTCTCTCTATAAATATTTTTTTAGGGAAATTTTATATTTTTCTATTAATTTTTAAAATGTAGTTATCTTGCATGCATTGACTTTCAGTGTTTATTATGAGTGCCAAATTTATATGTAAGATATCATGTCAGTTTAAGTGTAGATTTATAGTTGTTTCGATAATAAATATTATTTTTAAAGAATTTTTATTCCGTAATATGCAACTGTCTTTTGATTTTTATGAAAAGAAATTGCTAAACACTCACGCAATATGTTAGTATACAAACTTCACGAAAACCTAGGAACGGAAAATCGGTCTGATCGAGATATGTTTTTGTGAACTTGATACTTAGAAATAATTTGAAAAGTTTTTAAATTTTTTTTTTCAAAGCTGATTGTTTACTCCACTTTTTCATTTTTATTAAGTCTTGGAAATGAAAAAGAATTCCCATATTAAATAAACTTTATTTTTCATATTATTTCGGCTTTTAGCAGTTTTAAAAAAATTTAAAAACTCAACACATGAGGGAGATTAAATTCATTTTGAATCATGTAAGTGAAATAGGTAGATTGGCTAGAAGTAAGATTCAATGGCAATTCTATATATAACGAGGAAAATGGATTGAAGGGCATTGCCGTAAATAGAATTGTTTCTGGAAGGACCATAGCCTCTTTATCTGAGAATTTCGGTAAGCCTTTTATTAATTTTTTACCAAATCGTAAGAGGTATTGACTATGCAGCAAAAGGTGTGGTTCACAGCCTTGAATTTATTGTTAATCTTTATTCGCTTTACAAAAAAATAAGCTTCATTTAATTCCATTAATTTAATTTCAGCCTTCTTCGCTACATTATTTTTGTGGTCATTCTAATTTGTAAAATTCCTTTATTAGAATTAGAACAATATAGTTTTTTAAAAGTAGATTAATATAGGTTAATATGATTTTCGTTAATGTGAATCATTTACTGAATGAAATCAAAAAGCTTAAGTGGTGACAAAAGAAAAATCATTGGAGAGCTTACTCGTATTTCAGCCAAAGCATGAAGATTAAGCTTGAAAATGATTTTAAAGTCGTATTAGTATGAACTGAAATATTTTCCACATTAATTACTACAAATTAAAGGAATTTAATTAGTACATTAGAACTTAACTTATCCCAGTTTTCTAGTTTGAATTTAAACTAATATAAACTAAATTCATTTTACGTTCAACATGTTAAACTTAAACTGAAGTATATAGAATGAACACATTTTCTATTAAATATGGGCCTCTCTCAGCACTGCTGATATATTTTATCCTCTATCAGCAAATCCAAATTAAATTATATGCAATCTCTGTATACTTTCCAACTCTACAATATCTTGAAGATATTTTATCTTATTATTATTCCAGATAACTATCTGGGCAGATTTAAGGCAGCAAAAGCACAATACTATTAAACCTTTTTACCTTAATGAAGATAAATATGGTTCCAGAATATTTTCAATGTTTCTATACTCCATTCGGTGCAACTGCTTTTTGAAAGATATCGTTTCTCGGCTCTTTCATTGTAACTAAATATATAACCAACTTTGTTGGTTCACTGACTTGCTAATTTAAAAAAGAAAATTGATTTTTTTCGTTGTACTCCAATTATATTTTTGCAAATTTTTAAGTAAATTGGCCCTGTTGTGTTATTGGGAGGGGTTGTTAATTTTTTTTTGCTTAAATCGTTAGTAAATGTTTTTACTGCATTTCAGTGGAAAACATTATTTTTAAATATGCTAAATATGAAAAAAATAGGCCTTAAAATTTCAATAGGTGTATTATATAAATCATCGTTTTAACATACCAGCCCCGATTTTCATGAAAGACCGATATGTTTTTAAATGATTTATAAAGATATAAAAAGTAAAATTAAAAAAATAAGTGAAAAGTTATGTGGTCTCCAACATTATATAGCACATTTACTGCCAGATGCTTCTTTTTTTTAAATTTTGAGGCTTATATACTTATAATATTGAAGAATATTTTTATTATTTTTCCCAGCGTTGACCGATCGATTGCGTTACGTGGCTATTGCGTTCATTTAACACTGATATTAAGATAAATTTAAATTCCTGGCGTCTAGTTAATAAAAAAAATCTAAAAATGTAGGAAAATAACTCATTTCTTATAACATAACATGTCCCTAATTCACGCTCCTTGTCAAGAAATTTAATCTTTTTCTATTGTTTGTTTAAGACCACTATTTTAAATGTCAGTTTTCTTGAGCAATGAGCTAGTTTTATTGTAACATGCGAATTCGTGGGGAAGTGACAGTGGACTCAGCCCCGCCAGCACATATAAAATATATGACTATCTCGGTTGTATCTGTAAACTTCCACCTTACTCTGCTCGTCTCAAATTCAGCCACACACAGGACTAGGTGCCAGGAACCTGCACGTACGTACATCTAGTGACCGTCTTACATCGTCTTGTCACTCTACTCAGCACGATGCGATCCTTCACCTTCAACCTATCCTCACCACTCTGTTTATTTATCACCGCATACTCATATCCTGCGTACTTCCACTTATAAAGATTCCAAAGATGCCTACACATCCGAACGGGTCCCTACACTATCTACCTGCAACGACGGAATTTCACTGGCAGTCGGCAGCTACACTAACAGATGTCCACACGTGTCGGCTCCTACACCCGCCACTTAAGACTGTTAGAGAATATTTATCTTGTTCTTTCCCTGATGTTAACCTTGGATAAATGCAAGTGGTATTTTGATCCGACACGCCGAGTAATCGCCACTGTGCCGATCTCTCTCGCTCGTCGGCTCTAGTCCTGTACGTGCGAACAACCCTTTGCCCATCAGGCCGCTGCTCACTTTCAGTGCCACCACACAATCCGCCCCACATATTGAACAAAGTATGATATATACACCTAATTATCACCCTACTACCCTAGATTATTAATCCATGATAATATATATATAGTATCATACTAATATACCTATCATACTATAATACGCTACTCATATATATATACTTATCAGCTCAATTCTTTTACACATACCTATCTATATATACACAGTATATAGTTATTAATACTTCAGCGTCCTACACGTATTAGTATTAATATGCTATATTATAGTACTCATGATATACGATATACTATACCCTCACATTACGTATATATAACCTATACCTCTCATCTTGTTATATATATCGCTGCTAGACCTTTATCATATCTACTATCAAGTCAATGTATAATATAATAACAATATATATTTATATATATCTATATATCTGATATATCGATGATATCCTTATAGATCTATATATAATCTACATAGATCATATATCTTACTTACTAGTCTATACAAGTATTACTACTGTACTGCTGAACGCTTACATCCCTCGCGACAAATTACAACGATTACTACTATTCTTCGAAGTATACCCTTTATATGTCCGAGGTTTACACTCCTACGGTATTCCAAGATTTAATACCACCTGTATCTGTAGGCAGTATCGGAAGTTCACTTTTCCTCGTAAATGTTGATTTAAGTTCACGCTGTGCTACCACTGGTATCTGTCTTTTCTCCTCTTATTTACTTTTATAATATAGTTTTATCATATCACCTATTTTAATCTTTCTGCTTTTATCAGTGATCTAATTTTTTATACACACTTGTATGTGAAGAGGTAGACATATCCGCACGGAGTCATAGATATCTGGGCCTGTATGGAGGACTATGAAGTACTGATAATGTTATTTATCTCTTCCCTCCTTAGTTAAATTTTTTATGATATTTTGAGAACCCGGCTGCTGATGATCGCGTACCGCGTGCGCGTATTGTCGTGGAGCCTACTAGTACCATAATCGTACTCTGCACATAGTCAGTCCTAATTTATATATTATACGATGTATTATGATACCAGCGTCCGGAAGTACTCTTTCCTTCACATACATCCATGTGATAAGATACTATACAGTGATTAACTGTCTGTTCACTGAAGTATAAATTCCTTGTGCACCAATATCACGGCTGATCGACATAAATATATTAATACTCCCAGTGTTCCTTACCTTGAAGACTATTTCATCCTATACGTGCTGCTCTTTCTTCTTCGGCCTCCTGATGAGTGATTATTTTTTGGTGCTATACATTACCGTCACGATTTGCAGTCGTATGGGATTCATGGACATTAACTCTTAAAATACACTCACTCGCAATTTGCATTCAGCCTGTCTGCGTTTATAAATCTAACTATAATAAGAATAATTCTTATTCTTAGCTTCATCCCTTATCCGATACATTTCACAGTCTTAACAGAATACTGAGTACCATAACTTCTTGACACTGTACACGTTCCTGAGTGCATTTCTGTCACACAGAAAAGTTGCGTTACTAGGTCATTAGCTTACTGCACTAGATATATGTGATCGCCATGTGATGCGCGTCTTACAAATGCCAGTCCTCGTATATGATCTAGATATCGTAAGACACACTCATTAATTTACTATAACCGATAACTAGTTCTTCTACTCAGATTCACTCCGTATATTACACTGAAGACCTCGCTCTCGGTGTACAATCTCGCCTAGTAACGAGCGTCCTAACTAGACTTCACTCACATCGCTTTAAAGTGGTGACGAGACTTGAGTGTTCTACTAACGGTAGGTCGTCTCACCCATTTTTTTCGTCCACTCGTCTGTTGACCACGAACATTGTGTCCACTTAACAAGCATTTAATAGATTCTTAGCGACTAGACGTCGCCATTCCGCCACATAAAGTAATCGATGAAAGAATTCAAATCGTGCTCACGGTTGTCCAGACTTTTCGTTGACGTATGTTCCACACTAGATTATGTGACTATGTTACCGCTACCGCTGGGTTCGTCTAATTAGTTTACTATACGCCGTAACAGAAGATATATCTGTCCGCTTCGTTTTTGTCAAACTTAGTCGCAAAATTCTGTAAAAAATGCTCTAACCCGCGAGATATGACAGGAATGGGACACATTATACACAACTCAAACGTTAGTAGTTCGGTGTGAAAAGACGGATTCCGATACGTTTGTCGGATAGCAGCACTACACTCGCCACACATTATAAACAGAGTAGAGATAAGACGCTGACCTTCTATAATCGTCACAAATATATTGTGGTGGACTAGTAATGTCAGACCCTAACAATGATCCCTCAGTGATGGTACACTGTGCTACTGACCCGAATTGAATTACCTACGCGAGGAGCTACAAAACTGATAGTCCTAGTCTTCGTTTCCATGGAGTACTCTCCATAGTAATACTCTAGCTTCTTAGAGAATCAGTATGGAGATTAGCTATTCCAAACCTAAATAAGCGTACTTCTACCGTCCGTACGTAATGGCATTAGTGATAGTATACTACTATCAATTTAATTTAGTCGACAATCACACCCGATTTCTTATTTTTATTACTGCTTCATTTAACTATATTCCAAAACCCACTGCTGGTTCTATCACTAACACAACAGCTAATTGTTGCCATACATATCCTACTAATCATGTAAATATAACCAGATAAGTAACATCTATATAGCTAAGAAATTAGTAGCGGCGTGATATCGGTACATATACCTGACCACGATATAATTTCGTGCTTGTAATTATAATACTGTTACCACATACGGCAGTCTCAATATAGATCTGGAGGCGCCTTTACTCAAGTATAGTCGACAGGGTCAGAATAGATGCCAACAGAGCGAGAAAACCCGACCGTCAAGACCACAACTAAAACATAGGCATGAATACATAGCTCCAGGTGACCGTGCGATGTTACGTGGTCTCTATTATCTAGAACGCAATTATAATTACCTCTGGAAAAACAGAAGGCAAGGAGTTTCCACAGAACAGAAGTAGCTGGAAAGATTAAGCACCACAACGAACCAAGCCGGGGTTTTCTCATATGATCCACGCTCTGAATGTTGCATTGCACGACATACCCACTCCATTGATAAATACTTACACATGAGTTGGAGACAAGAGTAGGAGTAAGTCGAGATGGTCGCACATCCACCGAGACGATCTGCCGCTCCCGACTAGAGTCCTTCTTCGCCCGAGCATTCTATATATTAGAATTAGAGGACAGTCTAGCTGCGCCCTAACTCACGTCGCAGAGACATAGAGGGTCCGGCCTAAGACGAGCTCTTGAAAGCAAGCGCGACAAGTTCGTGCTCATATATATATAATTATATATATATCCATATACTATACCTACTCATTATATATATATACAGTATTGACTAATATCCGATGTAGTACTATTAATATCATATCAAGGTTAAGGAAGCATTTTTTTAAAATAAATAAGGTTAAGGAAATACACATAATATTTATTTTATACATACGTATATTACGCATACATAATATCCGTAATCAATATCATATTTGGGTATGAGTAATGGTTTATCTGACTCTTCGGAAAGTAACATTATGATATGTATATATAGGTGATATTTGGTTTTATCTATGAATGAATACATTCTAGCAAATGATGAGAATTCTCCGCTACACTGCCTATTTTTTTTAGTCTTTTTATTTATTGTCGTTCAGAATAGCGTATGTAATATTCAGCAAAGCACTTGAGATATTTATATGAGTAATATACTACTACACTCAGATTAATACTTATCAGCTCATAATATACTTGTTACTAGTATATATTATAGTATAGTAAGCGCTTCTTAAGGATTATTGTAGCAGGTATGTACCTATAATAACGAACTGCAACTATACTATGTAGATCATATTCTCACGTAATCGTAAGCACAAATGCCCAATATAAGCTAGATAAGCTTCTACTTTATGATACATTATATTATTTATAATATTGTTTATTTTATTAAAAACTCGCTTATGGTTACAGATTTCATTAGTCAGTATGTTATGAAAGAGAGAGACAGAGAGTAATTAAGGAAGAAATCGTTGGTAAGTTGTGATTTTGAGAGAGAGAGAACGACCATAACGGACATTACCTAAGACAAGTTACATCATCATGATGTGATTACACAGATAATAATTGCTTTGTAGATGGAGTATTGTCAGAATTCAATGTCAAAAAATGGTAAGAAGCAAAGAAAAGAAAAAATTTCTAGAGCCTTAATAGTGAAGTATTGTGAAGGCAAATGAGCTATAGCATTCAATCTGGGTCAGAAGGGTGTTAAACTAAATTTTCTGCGGTAAAACGGGGAAAGGATGGGCTCCTCAAAAGAGGATGTTTGACTAGATGAAATTTAATGAAGAGTTGTACGATCTCGACGTGAATTGGAGATGTGTGAGAGAGTTGGGAGTGAGAGAGCGCTCGAGAGTAGCACCCGATTTGTTTAAGAAGAATAATAACGATAGAAGGGCTTTTAATGACGCAGATGCTCATAATGCGCCTATTATCTATTTCCTTGACTAGATTTCCACGGTTCACTAGTATGTAGATTGAATGCCTCTCATAATCAGCTGACAACTCAGTACAATAGTCTCTGCTATACTCTGAAATTGGTAAGATTTGGAAGAAGTGATTTGATCGTTCCTATTAAGCTATACTTATATTTAACACATAATACCTCTTAGTAACTACACTTTTGCTCTAATATCCTATAAGCCCAGGTATTTTAATGATGTTCCTTCGCTCTAATGAGTCAAGATCTATAGGAGCAACAACTCTCAATGACGATATTATTTAAGGACAAAAAAGTTTGAGCCTTTTGTGTGCTTGAATAGCATATCTAATATTATGTAGTTGGACAATTACATTAAATAGATAGCAATGAAACTGAGTTTTTGATCATTGAAACACGATAACTTTTTATTTTAAGTGATCTAATTAGAAAAAATACGAGAAAGATTAAAGAGGTTAGTTGTCCCCCATCACCAAGATTACTCTTCTAGCATTAGTTAATTTCTTTTGTGTAGGACGCCTTTCGAAACGAAAGGATACAAGAAAAGATGGAAGGACCTCGCATAGCAAGAGATAGGTTGGTCGATCGTAGTGACAGATCGAAAATTACAAAGACAGAATGGAATATGACAGAGCCCTTTGGCAATCTACAACAGCTGTTACTGATAAGCAAGACAGAATACCAGTGATGTATAGAAGTAGTCCGAGAATAGTGATTGAAGTATCAAGTATTAATTGTAACGATTCGAATTCTATGTATACTCAGATACTGTGAAATCTAGTGATTACAACTCTCTAAGTAGCTAGAGTTTATTTAAAGATTTCATAATATATATATTTCATAAATTATATCAAAAAATATATATATAAAAATAATAGTCACAACATTGGTATAAAAATATATATAGTATAATATAATATTATAATGATTTTATTAAAAAATGTTTCCGAAAATTTACTTCATACTATACATATCACTTGAAATATTATATAACAACTATATTATTTATTGAGCTTTTCTAATATTAAACTTATTGCCCATAAGGTACATAATTAATCAAGATTATGCATAACTAGTATCAGAGGCTATTTTGGAGGGGTGATATATTAATAAACTTGTTATAATAAAATAAATGCCCAAAAAAATAAGGAAATTAACTAGTATATAATACTTCAATCATGGTGATAGTAAAATTATTTCCTACATCTCATATAATATAATATATAATATATATATATATATACTATATTATAATACTATATATTATATATATCATATTATATATATAATATATATATATATATATATATATATATATATAGGTATTATATTATATAATATTAATATATATATATATAGCGCCTATATATATATATAATATATACTATCTATATATTATACTATTATATATATATATACATACTATATATATTATATATACGTTAATATTATAGTTATATATATATATCATATTATCAGGATAAGATCACCTCCGATGATATGATTTATTTGTTTTTTTTTAAAATTCTCGCCCTTAGTAATGGTAAAAGGGAATATTGGTTATAAGTTTTAATTAGCATATTTTATAACTATAACAAAAAATTTGCGTGAAATCAAATAAATCATACAAAATAAATTAATGGCCAAGCTTTCGTGTTCGTATGCAAGACCACTTCGTCGGGACTAGAAGATGAATGTTTTCTCCATGATGAAATTGGCCACTTTTGCTTAATTTGGCTATTGGTAGAGCGGATGGATCTTCTTTGGCAGTAGAAGTTTTTTAGATTACATTAACTTTTCTTGAGTAATTTATTTTCAGGGAGCGTGATTCTTTAAGGTATAGATCAGTTGTTTCATCAATTTATTTCTCCTGGAATTTTGTTGGAAGTTATTTGTGTTTTTCTTTTTATGATAGTAAAATTATTCGATGAATTTTCTTTTTGCAGTTGCATAATCGTTGTTTTATGTAATGGGGTTCATAGTGTTGATTTTATGGTTATTAGTTGGACGGGGTGTTTTACGAATGAAGATGATTGTTTGTCATATTTAACGATCGTTTGTGTTAGATAGAGAAGATATTTAAAGTTATAGTTTTCACCTATGGGTATGTTTGTGTGCCTTTTCCACATTGATGGGTAAATGCCTGCTTCTATGTTTGGGTTATTGTTGTAAGGTTTTAAACTGTGTTTCAAAGTTATGTTATTTGATTTGACTGTGTGAATAGAATTTAGGAAATGTATTAACAAAGGATGTTTTTCGTATATTGGGGATTAGGTAATATTGTTGGGATACGAAACTATTGTTATTGAAATTTTTAAAATATTTTTGCTTTTGCTTTACGTATTGATTATTTATATGGTTGTGGGTACTTTAATATAAGAAATAATGTTTTGGAGAAAGTTATTCAGTATGAAGAGTGTGGGCGTGCATAATTTTAAGCACGAAGAATATATTTACTCATGACACACCTATTTGTGGAGAAATCGTGATCGGGAACCAATGGAATATATGAAGGATTTGAGGAAGGTTTTCGGTAGATGCTGAATGTTGGAAATTGATCTATGGACCAAGTTATTTGCAAATTAAGAAAATTTATTTTGTTATTTGTTGCCTTTTCTAATGTTTATTTTACGTCATTGTGAATATTGGTTGAGAAAGATTCGTATTGCTGTTTGTATCTATATCCGTCCTGTATTAAAGCCATCAGTTGTCAAAAAATTGAGATTCAATTAAAATACATTCCCTCGTATTATTAATTACTGGCAATTAATTCCATTGAAAATATTATCCTAAATACTGGTGAAAGATGATGATCCCATGCATAAAACCAGCATATTTGTTTGTACTAACTCATGCCTGAAAAGTGAAGTATGAATGATCAGCTGTGAGATAATTAGTTGTCTTCTATCGTATGAAAGACGGTTTGTAAACTATAGATGTTAATTTTGGAAAAAGATGGTTTTCTAGTAAATCGAGAATGAGATTTCATTTTTAGGCATCGTAAAACGTTGTGAACCATTTGTCTTACTAATGTTAAATTCTGAGAGAGATCATGAAATTGCTCCAATTTTTTAAATGCGAGGATTATATGTTTCCCCATATTTGAATTCGGTACCTAGAGGTTGTTTGCTACCATTTGATGAGGTTTTGTTGTAGGCAAATTAGTTGAAACTATTGGACGTACTGGCAGTTTCTTAGGTGTTTTTGGAGATAGTATAAAAATCTGGAGAGTGTGAAGTGTGCTTTGTAATTTTGAGCATGTTAAGATGTCTGATTAGTAGCTTTTGATAAGATTTATTAAAAGTCTGTTGGGAATTTTTAAAGGTGGTTATTTATAAGGTATAGGTATTTTAGCGTCTTTAAGGCAGATCAGAGTGATTTTAATTAGAGATAATCTTGGTATAAATAACGAATTATTACCTATGTCGATGCGACTTAACGGTTATTATCCTTGCTTCGTTTTTATGTCTAGTAAGGCCCGGAAAATCTCCTGGGGGAAAAGGTTCCTACTGACGCATAACTAATTGTTTTTGTTATACAACAGAAAACTCAGTGTATGACTTGCACGTGA